>CABHPH010140851.1:0-11398 GCA_902168325.1 Peromyscus nudipes | reverse complement strand
AAAAAAAAAAAAAAAAAAAAAAAAAAAAAAAGAATTTGGAAGGATGGTACCATGTATGATGAGATAGGTAGGCCATACATAAGGAAAACATTTTGGTATACAATACTTGATAAGTATTCATGAACTGTTACGCCATAAGCACCTGTTTTGGGCCAAGAGTTTTACTTGGAGCTGTGATGTAGTATTATTTCTAAGTGCAGTCTGATCCTTATGGAAGTTGTTACTTAACAGGAGCTAAAATAAGTAAACACATAATTTCTCATATATGCCATTGGATAATTTGCATATGATATATTTGAATATTGATACATGCATTTTGTTAGGTAAAAGAAACCTATCCAGACATATGAAACCTGTAATTTATTAATCCAAATATTTAACAGCATTTGTTCCAATACATGATGGCCTTTAGAAATGATTTAGTCTCTTACTTTGAGGACAAGAATCATCTGATTATAGAGCCTTTCTGGAATAAATTCAGAAAGATGTGCACAGTATCACAAGACTGTACTTCATAGTATTCATTTGCACTGTGCTTCCAGCAGCTACGAGGTAAGTGATTTTGAGTTCATTATTGAACCTATTCTTAATCATATTTGTAAAATAGAGAAGATAATTATGCCAAACTCATAAAGTTCTGTAAGGATTAAAACCTACTGGGTGACAAAAACTTAATTTAGCAGACTTGAAAGTCCTTAATCATTGTTCAAAATTGTTATAAAGGTCCTTGTTTAGGGGTAGCTGTCTACCAGTGATTACTGGCTGATGGTTTTCTGCTTGAGACCTGTCGGAGACAAGCTCCAGGTTTTTTGTGCCATTGTCTTTCAGCCAGGTGCATAGAATCCCAATAAGGAGAAGTAGAATAGTACTATGGTTCTATAAGTTGTCTACCACTCATTAGTATAAAGCAAGAACATCAGGTCGACTAGGAACATCTCTCTTCAGAGAGTCATCCCTGTCCTTTACCTTCAGCATCTTTCATCATGGGGAAGGTGGAAAAACCAAAACCAAAACCAAAAAAAGATGTGTCTTGGATGACAGATAAGTAGAATCGGAACAATTTCCAGATATGGGGAAAATAAATGTTCTCACCTCATTAAGTTGCTTGGATGACATAAAGGACAAAGACACAGAGTTTTCTCATAGGACCTAGAAATTAGAAACTACTTGACATGGCCAGAGAGGTGAACTGGCTTCCTCCTCGCCAAAGTGATCCAGTGTCTCCACAGCCATTTCCTTGCCTATGCAATCTCAGTTTTATGGACAACAGAGGTACTTACATATGATTGACGTACCTGATGAATATTGTATGAAGAAACTGTCCTGCAGGATGGCAGAAAAAAAGATATCAGAGCTTGACTTCTACTCAAGTCTAGGAAGAAAGAGTTTGTAGGTTACAAGGCAGCTACAAATGGAGAGGGTAAGGGCGTAAAGCAGAGTCACTTAGGCTAGAGGAGGCAGAAAAATCTGCATATTTAATGTGGGACTTGGTATTTTAATCCATGAGGATTGTGACAGCCAACCTTAAGTCATTAAAATTGTTCTAGTACAGCTGCAGGTCACAGTCACCTCATTCAATAGGCGGCAATGACTATGTATTATGGGATCCCCTACTGTGTGATCATCCTATGCTATAAGCAACAGAGATGTGGAGATGGACAGTGTACAGAGAGCACCTCCTATAAAAGTTAGGAGGTTATACATAGATATCAGAGAGAGAGAGAGAGAGAGAGAGAGAGAGATACTTTTCCTGAAGAAAACGATATCCTGTTTCCTCTGCCAACTAGTTTTCTTATTCACAGTATTACACTCTTGAATCTTGAAACTCCTTCTTCAAGCATGGAATACCTATTACAGCCATCTGTATAAATAATATATGCTAAAATGCTTTTCTCTGCCACAAATATTGACCTTGTTCAATAATTGATGGTGGAGTTCACTGCTACCCTTGAACTATGAAGAGATAGGTTTGTGCCCTTCCACTGCTCTTCATCTGTGACTATTTTTCTTATGCTTGAAATACCTAAATTTCTTGATGAAAGAAAACTTTCTTCTGGAGTTCTTAAGTAATACTAGAAACTGGACTCAGTCAGGCAGATATGGCACACATGAACAGGGAATTCTTATCTCTCTATTATAAAAAACAAAACAAAACAAAACCTGCCAAGCTTATTATCTTTAAAGAATTGTGAGGTTATATGTCCTCTTTCTCTGCATTTGTTTTTCAAAATGTTATTATAAGCAAAAATCATGTAGCACAGGTAAGATTTAGTGAGCTTTTATCATGTTCCTGGTTGTCATCTAAGGACTTTATTTGTATTACTTCATTCAATACTCAGAAATTTCTTGATTGAAGAGTTGCAATCATTTGTGCATGACAGATAAACAAAACTGATTGTATAGTGAGGTTACCAATGTGTGTAATATGCCTAGTGAGTGGCTGTAGGAGGCAAAATCTTATACCTAGATCACTATAATAACCATCTCCCTGCTTGCATATCCATATAAAGAGAAATTCCTTCTCTCTTTCTTATAATTTTTACTTAAAGGAATAGACATTTAGCATTACCTTATGTGGTAGTTTGAATGAGAAATGTTCCCTATTGCCTTAAGCATTTGAACACTTGGCCCTAGGATAGCAGCACTCTTTGGGGAAGTTTAGATGGTGCAGGCACAATGGAGGAAATGTATCACTGGGGATGGGCTTTGAGAATAAAGGCATATTACCACATCCATTTTGATGATGGTGATGGAGAACATGTACTTTCAGTTCCTTGCATTGGTTTACAAGCCTGCTTACAACCATTCCTCTTCACCATGATGGACTTTTAATCCTCGGGAGCTGTAACCCCAAATCAAGTCTTTCTTAAGTTGCCATGGTCACGATATTTAATCACAGCAACAGGAAAGTAATGAGCACACTTAGAAGCCATTCCATCCAAGATTTGTCTCCAGACATTGTTCATAGTTACTGACTTAATGATGTGACTTTTAGTCAAGTTCAATGTGAAATCCATTGCAAGAGTGGTGCCAGCTTTCTACATTACCTCAATTTATGCATATGCAATGTGATTTTGAAGATTTCTCCCAATGTTCCCCTCAGCGCTTTTAGTTTAGACCAGGCCTTGTGATTTAGTTTAATTCATAGCATACAAAAGAAGTGATATTATACTGATAGCACATCTTTACCTCAGATTGTCTTGTTAAATTTCACCTTCTGCCTAAACTGGCCTTCTCCTGTATTCAGATTGGTGACTACCCTAATTGTCACCATAGAACCTCCATCCAGTAACTGATGGGAACAGATGCAGAGTTCCATACCCAAGTACTGGGCTGAGTTCCAAGAGTCCAGCTGAAGAGAGGGAGGAGGAATTATATAAGCAAGGGGTGTCAAGATCATGATGGGAAAACCCACAAAGTCAGCTGACCTGAGCTCATGGGAGCTCATAGACTTTAGACTGACAGCTAGGGAACCTGCATGGTACCGACCTAGGCTCTCTGCTTGTGGGTGATATTTGTGTAGCTTGGTCTGTTGGTGGGGCCCCTAGCAGTGAGACCAAGATCTGTCCTTGGTGCATGACCTGGCTTTTTGGAACCTACTCCCTATGGTGGGATGCCTCGCTCAACCTTGATGCAAAGGGGAGAAGCTTGGTTCTGCTTCAACTTGATATGTCATGCTTTGTTGACCCCCATGGAAGGCCTTACCCTTTCTGAGGAGTGGATGGGGAAAGTAGAAAAGAGGTGGGGAGAGGGAATGGGAGGAGAGGAGGGAGGGAAAACTGTGGTTAGTATGTAAAATAAATAATTAAAAAGAGAAATTCTACCTTCTTTCTTCAACTTTGCTATTAACAATACAACTACCTAGAATTAATTAGCAAATGATGGAGCATGCACAAAGAAGTGTCCAGTTCTTCTAGAATAGCCAGTCTGCTGTTACCCAAATGGGAAGAAGAACCAAAAGGGATCAGCAGAGCCTCCAACTGTCTCATATATGTATGTCATGCAAGAAGTCCAGCTGAGACTAAGAGCCATCTACAGACTCATGAATGTTCAGGAATATTTGATCACACTGTGAACCTTGAGTTTGTGTTTACATTAATTAAGTAAAATTAACTTTGGGTCAGGAGGCTGAGTTAGCAACTAGTTGACAGAAAGTAATCATAGAGCATCAGAGGGCATCTGGAAGAGATAGAGATGCATCAGAAAGAGTAGAAAGGGATTTGGAGTGGTGCCCCCCCTTTTTACACTTTTTAGGGAGGTACCCACAAGGAGAGAAGGTTAACTGGTTGCTACTCAACCTCTCTGGGCTAGCAGATTTTCACCCCAGCCTTTATATCTTGAGTTTTATTTATAAATAGAATGATAGAGATTTAGTTAAAGCTACCTTCAGAGGCAGTAGTAGAGCCAGTGTCTGTAAGAATAGAATCCCCACCAGGCTGTGGCCTGAGTGGCCAGGCCACTTCCAGAGCAGCAGGCTGGTAACTGCAGAGTCACAATTTCTGGCTGAAATAGCACTAGATTATGAAAGGAAAATTGAGATTTCATCAATTAGCAGGATAGACCCAGCAAAATTTGTGGTATCTTTTACTGATGCTGAAATTGCCTCATTATGGGCAGAAAATGAACACTGGCAAAGAGCTTGAAGTAATTTCTTAGGAGAGATTAGCATCAAATGTCCCCCAAAGTCAATGACTTCAGTTTGTACAAAGAACTAATTGGATTCTCTCTAATATAATAAAGGAAACACCAATTTCCGGAGCTCCTATATTCTATACTGATGCAAACAAATCAGGAGAGGCAGGTTATATGTCAGGAATATTAACTAAAGTGGCTGAAAGTCCTTATGACTCCATTTAGAAATCAGAATTGTGTGTTACTCTCATGGCATTATCAGATTTCCAGAACCTTTTAGTTTAGTTACTCGCTCTCAATATGCAGAAAGAGTTGTTTTACATATTGAAACTACTGAGCTGTCCCAGGTGATTCAGAATTAGCCTTGTTATTTATTTAAGAACAATAAGTAATCAGGATAGACAATAGAATAGTTTCTATGAATTTGCCAAATACAAATGGACTGGACATTGTGATAATTGTTTTTTTTTGTGTTTAGACAAAAAGGGAGAAACTATTGGTGAAATTATTAAGGCCACTCCACGTAGTTAAAAGGAAGATTTATTTAGTGGGTAACTTACAAATGAAGGGATAGGTAGGTGGCGGGTTCTGGAACAGATGCAGTGCAGTCCGACGGTGTTCTCTGGAGAACTCCCTTTGATCTACCTCTCTCATCCAGGTCCAGGAAACAAGAGAGCATGACATGTCCCAATCTTAGGTCTTCAGGGCCCTCGCTTGGCCCCACCTTGTAAGCGTGATAGTTACCGAAGCCTCAATGGGGGTTGGAACTTCCAGACCAAAGCTGGAATGGCTACCCACTATAAGAAATCTTGGGGAATATTTAATCATACTGCAAAACCTGAATTTGCATTTGCATTAATTAAATAAAATTAACCTTGGGTCAGGAGGCTGAGATAGCAACTAGTTGACAGAAAGTAATCATAGAGCATCAGAGGGTATCTGGAAGAGATAGAGAGATGCACCAGAAGTAGAGAGGGATTTGGATTGACAAAATATTTTTGTTTAGCAGAGCAGAAGGCCATGCCTTTTGGGGAGATGCCAATAAGGAGATAAGGTTAGCTAGTTGCTACTCAATTTCTTTGAGCTAACAGTTTTCACCCTAGCCTTTGAATCTTGAGTCTAATTTATAAATAGAATGATAAATATTTAGTTAAAGCTACCTTTTGTGCCAGAGGTAGAGCTGGTGCCTGTGCCAACAGAATTCCTGCCAGGATGTGGCCTGAGTGGCCAGGCCACTGCCAGAGAAGCAGACTAGTAACTGTGGGCTTGCAATCACAGCTGCTAAGTTCAAGGGCTTTCCCCACTGGATGTACTTGTCTCACCTGAAGCCTTTTATCTTACCTTTACCCCCAGGAGAATTCCTCCTCATACACAGTGACACAGACAGGACTCTGCTCTCTCAAGTTCCAGAGGACACCAGTATTAACTGCCTTGCCAGCAATTTCATAAGAATGAGGTTTCACCCCACAAGTTTTTCCTTCCTGGTTCCCTCTCCTGTCTCTACTGACCATATTCTACTTAATCAGTTGCATCTGTGTCTCTAATAACATATTCAAATTTCTAATTAACTTCTCAGCTGATTTTTACAGGACCACTATAGAGCTAGCTGGAGGCCAAGGACCATCAAATATACCCAGGCAGTAAGGAACAGTAACAGTCCAGAAGTATTTACATCCCCAGACTCAAAAGAATCTGGACTCTACAAAAAACAAACAAACAATCAAACAAAAAAAAGACCCAACTTTAATGTAACAATCAATTACTGTTAAATGCTCTCAGTAACCTATCACCTCTGTCTCTTGGATACTAAAATAATAAAGGAAGCAGGTGCCTTAAGGTCTCAGGTGAAGATAAAAAGCCTAATTGGTAATAATAATAATAATAATAATAATAATAATAATAATAATAAATTAAAAGCATGCTCCAGATTTCTCTCTCTCTCTTGCTAACACTAACAAATAAAATTCTGATAGCAGAGTACTAAACATTATAATATCATGGCTACCAGCTCAAGATTTAAAATTCCCTGTGGCTGCTTCTCAATATGTTTAAAAATTCTTTCAAGCTCCAGAGCCATCTTGAATCCACCTAGACAGGTCAGATCCACTTCAGATACATATAATTCAAACCTTCCTGGTTCCAGGACCCCTCTCCCTCACCCTGGGACCCCTCAGGGACCTCCCCTACAAGGTAACATTTTTTTCTAAACTTCCTCTTCTGCCTTGCCAGCATCTTGTCAGACCCAAACAGTAAGATCCAAGTGGTGACAGATAATTCCACAGAACCCAAAGCAGTAGAAGGTGATGGATGATTCTCAAAGCAGCAGAGGACAATCAACTATCATAGGATGTCTGGCTACCTCGAAAGCCCCCTTCCCTACCCTCAAAAGTTAACCAACACTCACCGAGTTAGCTGGAAGCAGTTTTGGGAGACATGGTGTCCCCATTCCCATTCATCCACCATTTTTTGTAAGAACAAAGAGTCTGAAATGTTAGAAATCCTATTCACTCCCCCAGCTACATGACCATGCATGCACTGTCCAGTAGCTATGCAAGATGCTTAGTCATCATAGGACCTTATGTCCTACATAATCCATGTGCTGAGTGATCATGTGATCTGAATGCAGTGTGACCACATAATCTATGCACATTTGTGGCATAGCTACATAAGCCCTTATGTGAATGTGGGGAAGGGACCTATAAAAGCAGGTTCCATGAAGAGTCCACCTATTCCTTCTCTCTCTTCCTTATTCCATAGGCCTATGCACACCTTCTCTATTCCCTTCCCTTGATAAACTCTTATAGTGGGTTTTGTTGTGCCTCATGGCTTCTCTCACATGGTAAACATTGCCCCTTAATAAATAACATAATTGCTGGCTGGAATAGCAGTAGATTAAGGGGCAGCTACTGTGCCAAAGTTAAAACAACACATGAGCAACAATGAATTTTGATTGCTCTTTGTGAGGCAAGAATTAACTAGCATATCTGGCCAGCAGAAACCTGAAAATTTTGTTGTAGTTATATCTACTTAGTAGAAATTGTTGATGCTTATTTATATCCAAGGAAAGCTCCTATGAAAAAAAATACCAAAACCAGAGAAACAGATCTGAAAAGTTAAGGAAACAGATCTCTTGACATTCCTTGAGAAGATAGGGAGCAATGGCCAACCAAACTAATGATTATATCAAAGTTCAACTTGGCAAACCAAAAAGTGTATTTGGTTTAATTTCAGGAGTGTGAACTAGATACAAAACTGAAAACCTGATGGCAGCATGGTTGATGGAGCAAGCAAACTCCATCTCTGGAGCTTTCTATGTGACACACAGGCAGTTCAGTATGTCAGAGTCTCTAACAGGCAGAGTCTTCTCTGTAAGCAAGCAGTTGTTTACCTTGGGAAGGGATCATATGATTCTTTAAGTTTCAGATTTTAGACCTGACATGGAAAGTTTATTTGATTCTCAAATCTCCTGAGCATTTTCCTTCTAATGGAGAATGTTTCAATGCAGAAGAAATGCTGTATTTTTATTCTTGCATATTATATTCTTGAAGTTTATAACATGAAGAAACAATTCCCTGATTGCTTAAAATAGTTAGTTTGAGGGCCTGCCCTTCATAAATAGTTGGTTGAGGCTTCCTGTGGAACATCTAGAGCCCTATCTTTTTCTGCCCTTTTAATATTTTCCCTGTAATTTCATTTAAACTAAATTTTGCTTCAAAATTTAATGAAAGCCAAGTCAAGAAACAAAGTAGAAATAAAAGTAAGGAGAATACTATACATCAGAGCAGATAGGAGCCAAGGTTGGGATCATCAGTTCAATAATTGAACAAGTAATCTTGATTGCCAGGGTTGGGAATAAAGATAAAGTAGACAAAGAAGGTGATGTGAGATGAGGATATATATATTTCAGCACTGAGACAAAATGGAAAAAGTAGGAAATGGGCTCCTTTGAAATTGAATTGCATGGGCTGTTCCAGCAGAGTTCCTGGGAAGTGATGCTGAACTGTTGAATGAGAAGCAGCCAGCCTCAGCTTGGGTAAAGAGCACTGTACACAGAGTTTAAGCTCAGTATAAAAGAGTGAGAGAAGACTACAACTTCGCATTCAGAGCACACAAACAAGTAGATGTGTAGAGTAGGAGTTGAGAAGAAATGAGGCTGGGAAGGTCAGTCACAGCCTTTAGTGCATGTGGATTTTATTTTGAGTGTGATGGGAAGTCATTGATTTGTTGTTGTTATTCAATGGAATAGCAGAGCAGAGTCAATTCTCAAGTGTAAAGTTGTCGAAACTGTTATGTCTGATCAGAGACCTCTTTGAAAGCTTCATGGAAATTCACCTATGCAAAGGTGATAGAAAGCAAAGTTAATAGAGTACTGAGTGAAAAATCCTGATAAAATAATGTAAAAAATATTTAACACTGCCACAGAGTAGGAGAAAAGAAATGACCAGGATAGCATTATAATAAATGCACACAGGCAATCAAACTTAATAGATTGGATATAAAGTAAAATCTTATCACCTAAGATTTTAGACATAAGTGGCAATTTTCTGTCTTTTTTATACTCCTGTATTTCTACAAGAAATAAATTTACAGGAAACATCCAACTCATTCATTCAGACTCATTCATACATATATATTTAGCTCAATAAAAGTAGAAGAATCATCTTCTGTACATATCTCCCTTTTCACTTGATGGCAGTTTATTTACTCAACAAACATCTTACTGAATCCCTAATATCTGCTAAATGCTTTTCTTGAAAATGAAATTTAACTAGATAATAGAAAAGGCACACACATACAAAAATCACTAAGCCTGGTTGAAAGGCCTATAATACTCACCACTCTGAAAGAGAAGGATGGAGGACCACAAATTCAAAGCCAGTCTGAATTATAGAGTGAGTTTGAGGTTAGACTGAGTAACTTAATAAAATCCTGTCTCAAGTGAATAGTCAAAACATTTCTGAAGACATCACTCAATGGCAGAACACTTGCCTACTCATTCAAAACCTTAAGTTCATTGTTCAGTACAAAAAATATACTTATTAGTTCTTATTGAGTATATATTTAATCTGGAAACACAAACAAGAAATAAAAGCAGAATATAGGAGATCTGGTTGGTGATAGGAAGTAGGGGGAAAGACAGGCTTTTGTTGAGAGGATTTGAAACTTTTAAAGTTGGAAGTCAGAAGCATATTTCTATTAATCTAAACCAAATATTTTAATAGTTCTCCAATACCCCTTCTGTTAACTCAACTTTGAAAGACTGTTTGTAACAACTACATACATTCACTGGACTCAATGCTTCCATTAAATTTGGATACCATTATTGCTTTTAATTTTGGCTTATTGTATATAATTTTATATAGTTTTTTTTTTTTACAGACTGGTACATTTTTCTTATTTCCTTTAGTCAGAGATCTCAAAACTTGCACCAGAATGCCTTCCAACAAAAAAATCACAATATATTTTCTAAACAGCAGTGTTTTGGAAAGATTTGCTGCTGAGCACTCATGTGGGGCACTTGCTTCGTAAAACTGAAAAATAAGACTGACCCTCCAAGAAGATTCAATACACCTTTATTTTTTTAAAAATAAGAAAGTCTGCATGGCTCACTATACTGAAATTCAGCATTTTTAAGATGTGAAGTTGATGCTCAGAGGAAACAAATCCCTTGACTAGGTCTTCAGAAAATTGGTGACAGAATCTGGTCAACATTCCAAATTATCTACCTAACTCTTGCTACACCAAATATAATATTTTTGTCAAGAATATGGATTACATGCTGTCTAAGGACATTTCCTGTATAAGTACCAGCATTACTTTTCCATGCAGTACCTCCAAGTGTGTCTACCATGGTGTGACATAGCCTTTCCCACGGGCATGGTTCAGAGTCAACCACCTATATAATTCAACACCAAGGAGAACTCTAGCAATCATGTGACCATTGATCTTGGGTTCCAGAACTTCTTGTTGTCTGTTCTCAAGGGAAACTTTTACAAATGTTAAGATAACTATTGTATTAATGTGAACCCTTATCTTTCAAAATAGTGGCCTATGCCTTTTTTTTCTCCTAAAACTATTGGAATTATCTATGCCAAAGAACTGAGTTGTAGTTAATTGCATGTAGGCAGAAATTCTGGGTGCCCTGCCAGGTTTGGGATATTAAAACCTCTTCAGCAGTTTCTTCTATGGACTACGATGAGCCACTCAATGCAAATCGGGAAGATATCTATTTTATAGAACAGTGATGCCATAAGCTGCTTTTTACATAGCTGGGTACTAAAGGGCCATTGCTTACCCGATTCTCATGAGAATCCCCCATGCCCAAATTTAAGCCATCGTATTATGTTACTCCCATTTTTAATAGGTTTACTTTACCCTAAAAAGCACAGAAGTTGTTTTCAGTGTTTTGAAACCACTGTTAACATTGGACTCTGTGTTTTTCAAATCCCCCCTCCTATTTGCACGTTTTTTTACTTCTTTGTAATGAACCTCTCCTTGGGGTATCTATCCTCCAGCACTTTCTTGCTTAAACACTCATCAAGAATATCTTAAATTTCTTATCTTTTCCTTTCTTCTACTGGAAGAGACGTTCCTATGTCTTTCTTCTCGATTAAACCTTTTCTCACCTTCCAGAATTTTCTCTATATAACAATTATCCGGTGTTTCCTTTGCTGCATCAGCTTCTGCTCCTATGTGGAATTCAACCCTTCTCTCTACCCCAGTGTTTTGATTTTCCTTGTCAATCAATGAATGAGTGAATGAATCC
>CABHPH010140850.1:36310-61830 GCA_902168325.1 Peromyscus nudipes | reverse complement strand
CTATGTAGCCTCCCTGGTTCTGTGGGTTGAAATCTGATTGTTTTTTGCTTTATATCTAGGATCTACTGACTTGTGTTTTCATTGCCTTTCTGTTCTGCCTTCTCATTGGCTCTAAGCCCAGCCACATGACTTCCTCATCACTGCCTGTCTATACAGACCTCCAAGTCTATATGGTTGGTGCTGGGATTAAAGGCTCATGTCACCATGCTTGGCTCTGTCCTTGACCACACAGAGACTCTGCCTGCCATGTGATTGGATTAAGGGCATGTGCTATCACCACTGGGCTTCTGCTTAATGGCTATTTGACCTCTGATCTCCAACTTTATTTATTGACATACAAACAAAATATCACATTTCATCACAAATAAAATATCACCACAAATAATCAAAATGAAAATTATGCTATAATAAGTGTTATTCTCAAAGACAGAGTATATAATATATTCTGCAAGAGCTACATAATTTAATTGGGTATAATATGGAAATATTAAGACATTCTATATTGTTTTGTATTTTGTGTTATGGAATGTTAATTTATAAAGACAGCAATGGAATATTTATTTCTCTTATATTTATGACTAAAGTCATAAATTCAAAAATTCTAGAATACAGATAATTGTTTCTGTCTGTCTCTCTGAAAATAAGGTCATTTTAATAATTTTATTCTGTGGCTATTACATCCAATATATTTTGATCATATTACTTTCCATTCTCCTGTCTACTTATAGAGGGAAAGGAGTTGTCATCTCCAAGGTAGAGCACTTTCTAAGTATGTCTACATTTAGAATTATTATATAATTAAAAGCACCATCTGACTATGCATTATCATTATTGTCATGAACTAAATACATTAGTTCCCCAAATATATGTAGATGAGTGTTGTATGTGTTCAGAAAGCTCAAGAAAAATCATTGCAGCCTTTTCCTTCTTTCTCTGAAATAACCAATGCAAACCAGATTCCAAGACAACTCTGCCCTACTCTATATTGTAACTAGGAAAACCTAGTTTTCATTCATTTCACATTCTCTGCCCTCTATCACCTCTGTTCCTTTACTTAAATTGTCCTTGACATTTGGAGCGGAATCATCTCTGCATCTTTTACATCCCAAAGTTTTGTCTCCTACAAGCACTCAGCTGATATTTTACTATTCAGAGAGCAGTTTCTCATTAACCCAAACCCACAAGCCCTCCACTTAGTTATCAGAGAGAATAATCAATTCTAATACATGCAAAGGAATGTCTGGCAGGAAAAGATTTAGGCAGTCTCCATTTTTGCCTGCCATGGTTTTGAATAAATAGAAAGCTATGTTAGATACTATATATGCATTTATATATGTCCAAGCAGTATATCTAATATATAAACCATATACTATATAATATACTGTATGTTTATTTATATATATGTATATATAGTATCTAACACAATATATATACATATTAAATTTGCTGGTGTCAGAGGGGTGTGTGTGTGTGTGTGTGTGCAATTTAACATATCTATATTGAAAAGCAGACATGTAGACAAAGGCTTAAAATTGAAAAATAAATATCTGGGACCCTCAATAAAGAAAATGTAATGCCTAGATCCAGAGACCATGTAGTTTCCTTGTGTCATATGATCTGTGCCAATAAATTATAACACTAATCCTATTCATTAGTAAATAAATGAGTCTGGCTGTGTTTTAGTAATACGTTATTCATCAACATATGGTAAATATGGTGTGTGAGCCTAGCCTGCTGACTCCTGCTCTAAGTCTCCCACCCTTTCTCTTTGTGGAGCTCAATTAATATGTTATTCTTATTGAACAGATCAAATATCATTGTCATTCTGTGAAATAATTCACTGGACTACTATCTTATTCCTTTTCCTGTATTTATTTTATCTCACCAAAATCTCATCCTTGGTTAAATACAATTATCTGTCTACTCATGTTAATTATGCATGTATTGGGTTTACATGAAGACAGACAGCACTCTACCATTATGACTAGCCTCACAGTAAATATATTGCCACATCAGTGTCTGTAAATGCTGCCAGTTATTCCAACTGATGTTCCTCCACTTCATCTACATGTTAATTTTATAATATTTCATTAAATCCCTGCATCTCTCTCTTCTTCTTCTTTAACTGACACCACTTTATGTTACTTCCCTAAGAAAACTGCAGAAGCTGGAACTGAAATCCGATTAACATGTAGGCACACAGAGGGATGATCAGAGTTTAGCTATGTATCAGGTCATTTCTGTCAGCATAAATGTACTCTATTATATTGTCTCTCTCTTGACTGACTTTTCCTGCTTTCTCCTCTAATGTTTCTTAGTATCAAATGTCACCAAGAATAGATTATAATAGTTCACCATAATTCCTTTTCCTTTTTCCTATATTCACTATTCTATGCTTCTTTTTCCAGCATATTATGAGAAGCATCCAATATGTCTTCTATTTCTCATTGATTAATTTTGTTATTTGACAATTTAACACATACACACACAGAGAGAGAGAAAGAGAGAGAGAGAGAGAGAGAGAGAGAGAGAGAAATATTTTCCTTACTTTCCCACGTCTTCCCAATCTCCCCTTTCCTGTTCCTGTCAAGCCTCACCACTACCAATCACTCCCTTTCTGAGACTCGTGACTACTGGGTTTGTTTTATTTTGTGACCTCACTCTAACCAGGACTATTGGAAATATCTAGAACTATCTCTTGGAATCCAATGGGCTCATCAGTGAGTACATGAACGAAGGAAATGCTTTTCCATTTCCCTGAGTTTATCCGCAGCATTTAGTTCCACAGGAAGGAGGAGGGCCTCCTAGATGCCGCTGACAGCAAGCCTGACTCTTCATTCCCCATTCTTGTGCAGACCTAATCCAGGCCTCCATAGGTACCGTGAGTTTAAGATTTGAGTGCATATTTATGTAAATTAGCTACCTCACATCTGATTGGTGATTGCTGTTTCATCCTCACAAGTCTTTGTTTTGCTTCACAGATTCCATCAGTATTTTCTTTTGAAACAAAATCTGCCCTTCATTCAATGCTTTATGTTTAAAAGTCTCCTGAAACTCTCTGTTTTCTGTAACATTTTAAATGTTACAATGGTCCAAGAAGTAGATTATAACCTGCTCTTATTTCTGCAATAACTACACTCTGATATCAGGGCCACAGAATCACAACCTTAAGACCTCTATTTCCATTGATTTATTGCCTGTTTAATTTCTGGCAAGTCCATCTTTCTATTTGTTCAGAAGAAATTTTCAAAGTCTCTCTTATTGTTTTGTTTACTTCCACACCCTCACTGCAAATTCTTAAAAATTCTTTTCACAAAATTTGTCTAGAGTCTGAGAAAATGTTCATTTTTGTTGAGGCTAAGTCCTGTTCCAAACAACCTTCACATTTCTGTATTACTGCAGTATTTTGCTAATAAGGTCTCTACTTCTTATCCTGCAATGAGTTCAAATTTAATTTAATGAAAGTCAAAGTTCTTATGCCTGTCTGCAGACCCATAATGTTCTGGTTCGTGGCTACCAGTCTGACCTCATTTCCTTCCGATTTCCCTTCTGTTCACCTTCCCCGTCTACTTTGGCCTTTACTCCTCTGTGAGTCAGCCAAGAATATTTCTCAGGGTTTTTGCAGTAGCTATTCCATCATCCCAGAATAGTTTTCCAACAATACATTTAAAAATTAATTCTCCAACCTCTTAGATCCATGTAATTTTCCTGATTCTATCATTAACAGTTTAGCTGACGAAGAAACCATAGACACTTGTCAGCTCTTCTTTCTGTCCTGATTAACTTTGCTCTGTTTGTTTCTGTCACATTAATTTAATAGTGTGTGTGTGTGTGTGTGTGTGGTATGTGTGTGTGAGCGTGTGTGTGTGTGCACGCATGTGTGTGTGCACAACTGTGAGTGTATGTGTATATGCATGCTGAGACAAGGCTACTTATGTGAGTACTAGTGGAAGCCAGAAGTAGATGAAGGAATGTGTTTCTCAATGCCTACTTCATACACACACACACACACACACACACACACACACACACACCTCAATTCAAATACATTAAAGATTTTATCTCTTGGGTATCAGAAGTGGCACATTTGCATATTTATTGGATTTGTTTAAATAACTTCACGTGGGGCATGTGTCTCTGTGTGTATGTGTCTACGTTTGTTTGCATGTACTATTTTCAGATCAATATGTGTGAGCAGGTAACTAGCCTTTGTGCAGGTACACTAGTATGCATTTTTGGAGGCCAAAGGCTAATGTCAACACTATTAGGCTCCTTCTCATTTTATGATGAAGGATCTTATTGAACCTGGAGCATATGACTTTGGCTTGACTAACTGGCCAGAAAGCTCTAGATCCTCTTGGTTTTGGGGTCCAGCTTGGAGGTTAAACTGTTACATATGTACATACATACATACACATCCATACACACGTGTATGTACATGGTCACACCCAGTGTTAAGTAACTACTGAAGAGTGAGTTGAGGTCCTTATGCTCGATCAGCAATTGTATCACCACGATTCCATCTTTCCAGCCCTTCTTTTGCACTTTTCTTGGTTTTTAAAGGAAGTTAACAAAATGTCCAAAACCTAGAAAATCATCAACGGCAGTTTGTATTACTTGTCTAGTTAACTCAATTCATAATAAATTAGAGGAAAATGTTTGTAATTTATTAATGCCATTTTCCAACTCTATTTCTCCTCTCTCTCAATTTTCTCTCTCTTTTGCTACATATATACATATATATACATACATATATGTATATATATATTGATATATATGTCACATATATCCCTCTTTTATACATCTTTACATACATATACATATGTATACATATATCATGCATATATGTATACACAAATACATACAACCATATGTTGGCAAAAGGTATATATGCACACAAATCCATATATACATATATATGCATGTCTATCTCTCACACATGTATAAATGCACATATACTCATACTTTACATATTTATATATGTTCAAATGGGGCCCTAAAACTAATAATATATAATTAAATTCTATATAATTAGTTCTTCATTCTTACAGTGAAATCTCTGAATAATGAAACTAATGATTAAATATGTTTTCCTCAATAGTTATCAAGTATTATTCATGTTACATGGGAAATAATGGCTTGAATGCTCCTCATAAATAGATAATGGTCTTTTCAAGGTGTGCTGACTAAGGAACTGCCTTGGAGAAAGCACAGTCAACCTTACCTGTCGGTAGCACACCACAGTGTTGTGTAGTCTCATTGTAGCTGGAGGCTGCCTCACCAGCAAGAAATAAGGTTGGGGCTTTGTTCACACATGCGTGGGCTGTATTTTGGTGTCTCCCATTCTGCATGTTTTCAGGTAAGAGTGGAGGAAAATGGAAAGAGTTTTCCTAGAATCTTCTTAACAGGCCTTCTCTTGAGGCAATGGAGGCCACTTCTGTTCACATCTTACAGCTACCCTCTCTCAGGGGAAGGACCAAAGGCAACACAGCTGGGGGATATGGCCAAGCAATACGATTTGTTAGTTCAGAAAACTGATAGACTGTGAAACTGAATTATACACAAAAGGATGCTGCTGGCAGGTTTAGACTTTGAGCCTTTATGGAGTATATATATATTCATTTTATCTTTACAGTGCAGCTATAAGAAGTTCCTTCCACTTCATTGGGTGAAAATACTATGAAACTACTCTTAAAGCTCCTGTTAGAATTCTCATTGTCCTTGAGTCAGTCTTTTGTTGAAGCCTTAGGAGGAATGCCTTTTTAAAGCTTATGCACACTGCTTTCTTGCCAGACAGAGATCTTTCCATCCAGTTTTAAAGCTAAGAGCATCACATCTCCACAATCTCATTCTGATACTGAAGCTCTGTTCTTCTGCCTCTCTCTTATACTTTAAGGGACAAATGAAATTGTATTAGGTCTATTAAAACAATTCAAGCATAGCAACCTACTTAAAATAGATCATGTACTTAACAGATTGTTCATTTGCAATCTTAATTCTCCTTTACCATACTACATAGCCAAGCAAAGTTTACATTGATGCGTGTGTCTCTGAAGGCCTATTAATTTTGATATCAAAAGTTATTGAGACAGTGATTTTCTTTTTTTTTTTTTTGGTTTTTTATGACAAGGTTTCTCTGTGTGGCTTCTTTCCTGGAACTCACTCTGTTGCCCAGGCTGGCCTCGAACTCACAGAGATCTGCCTACCTCTGCCTCCCGAGTGCTGGGATTAAAGGTGTGCACCACCACCATTCGGCGAGAAAGTGATTTTCAATATAAATCATGTTTAAGTAGACTGCCCTCCCTAGAACTGGAAGCTCTATGAATTTTTGCCACAAAATATTTAGCTGTGTTGGGTGGTTGTGGCACAGGACTGCTGTGGGATGGTCTGTATGTCAAATCTGTTGCTCTGATTGGTCAATAAATAAAACACTGATTGGCCAGTGGCCAGGCAGGAAGTAGGTGGGACAAGGAGAGAGGAGAATTCTGGGAAGCCGAAGGCTGAGTGAGGGAGACACTGCCACCCGCCACCATGACAAGCAGCATGTGAAGACGCGAGTAAGCCACGAGCCACGTGGCAAGGTATAGATTTATAGAAATGGATTAATTTAAGATGTAAGAACTAGATAGCTAGAAGCCTGAGCCATTAGGCCAAACAGTTAAAACAATATAAGTCTCTGTGTTTACTTGGTTGGGTCTGAGCTGCTGTGGGACTGGCACGTGGCAGAGATTTGTCCAGACTGTGGGCCAGGCAGGAAAACTCTAGCTACACATGACTTTAATCCCAGCACTCAAAAGGCAGAGGTAGGTGGATCTCTGTGAGTTTGAGGCCAGCTTCGTCTACAGAGGGAGTTCCAGGACAGGCTCCAAAGCTACATAGAGAAATCTTGCCTTGAAAAACCAAAAATAAATAAATAAATAAATAGATAGATAGATAGATAGATAAAATTTAACTGTGAACAAACTGTTAAAAATATTTATTTATATCTATTGAGATGATTATGTGGTTTTTCTTTCTTTCAATTTGTTTATATGGTGGATTACATTGACAGATTTTCATATGTTGACCCATCCTTGAATTTCTTGCATGAAGCTTACTTGATCATAGTGGATGATCTTTTGGGTGTGTTCTTAGATTCGATTTGTGAGTACTTCATTGAGTATTTTTACATCAATGTTCATGAAGTCAATCTGTCTGTAATTGTCTTTCTTTATTGAGTCTTTGGTTTGAGTCTTGCTATATCCCTTCTGTTTTATTTTGTGGAAAATTTTGAGGAGTAGTAGAATTAAGTCTTCTCTTGTTGATTTTCTCACATTAGACAACTTCCTCAATAGAACATCGATAGTGCAGGCATGAAGATCGACAATAAATGGAACTCCATGAAACTAAAAACCTTCTGTAAGGCAAATTAGACCATCAATAGGACAAAAAAGATCATTGCCAACTCATCTGACAAAAGATTCATTTCCAAAATATATAAAGAACTCAAGAAACTAGAAGTCAAAAAAACCTTGTTCTAATTTGAAAATATGGTACAGTTCTAAACACAGAATTTTCAATGAAAGAATCTCAAATGGCCAAGAAAAAAAAACTTAAAGAAATGTTCAACATCCTTAGCCATCAGAAAAATGTAAATCAAAACAATTCTGAGATTCCATCTTACACTGTCAGAATGGCTAAGAAAAAACATAAGTGACAGCTCATGCTAGAGAAGGTGTAGAGCAAGGAGAGAGACTATTTAACAAGAAAGGCTCAAGAAGGGATACTGTGATCTTCTTGGGAAGGTTACACAGATTTCACTGGTGGACTTGGGGCAGGTAGGGAATGGGAACATGAGGGATCAGATTGGAGGAATGGAGGAAGAGAATACTTAAAGAGATTCCTGGAAGAAGGGGTTCCATTTCAGGGTAAGCTAGAAACCTGGAACAAGAGAAACTCCCAGGTATCTACAAGGATGACTCCAGCTAAAATCCCTACCAATATGGGATATGGAGCCTGAACTAGCTTTCTCCTTTGACTAGGCAAGTCTTCCAGTGGAGGGTTTGGGACACCAACCCAGCCACATAACCTTTGACCTACAGTCTGTCCTGCCTATGGGATGTGCTGGGGTAAGGGTGGCTCAGAGATTGTGGGAGTGGCCAACAAATGACTAGTCCAGCCTGAAACCAATGGATGAGTGTGAGTGTACCCCAGTCACACTGCCTGGAGTACCAGGACCCAGAGGCTAGATGTCCTAGAGACCTAGCATAGAACCAAACATGGTGGGAGAAAAAAATTCTCAAATGTATTGATACCTAACATTCTGCTCTACTCATAGATTGGTGCCTAGCTCAACTGTCATCGGAGAGATTTCATCCAGCAACTGATGGAACAGGTGCAGATTCCCACAGCCAAAGATAAGGCCAAGTGTGGGGAATCCTGCTGAATAGAGGGAGAAGGATTGTAGGAGCCAGAGGGGTCAAGGACATCACAAGAAACCCCACAATCAACTAACCTGGGCTCATAGGAGCTCACAGAGACTGAACTGAAAACCAGAAGGCTACACAGGACTGACCCAGGCTCTCTGCATATATGTGACAAGTGTGTAGCTTGGTCTTCCAGTGTGACTCTTAGCAGTAGGAGCAGGGGCTGTTTCTGACTCTTTTGTTGGCTCTTAGGCCCGCTATCCCTCATAATGGGTTGCCTTGCCCAGCCTTAATACAAGGGGAAGTGTTTAGTCTTACTGCAACCTGATATGCCATATTTTGTTGATATCCATGGGAGGCCTGACCTTTTCTGAATAGAAACAGAGGAGGAGTGGATGAGATTTGGGTAGAGGGACTGGGAAGAGAGGAGGGAGGAGAAACTGCAGTCAGTTTCTGCAGTTAAAAACTTAAAAAATAATTAATTAAAAATAGATCATCTCTGCATTCTCTATTTATCTGTCAAAACTTTACTATGCCTGAGTATGTTATTGCTTAAGTATAGTATTCTAATACCTAAGTAAGGTATTCTTTAAATAGTTTTAAATGTAGAGTGGGTATGTATAATTGTTTTGTTCTTGTTAAAGCATGAATGGAATTTTTCAGACTCTTTTTTTCTTTATTTTTTTTTCGTGTTTAACACTTTGAGAATGTGGCTGTTAGCATGAACTATATAGCTATCTTTTAAATAAATATGCCTCACTTATCCATTTCAGACAGTTGCTTAGAATTGCTTTATTTAAAAAGTGTGCTTTCATTTTGGAGTAGTTGATCTTTCTTTGCAAAAGGAAAATACTTGAAATAAGTATGATCACCTCTTTAAAACCAAAAGGAAGTCCTGGGAGACCATTAAGTTTTCAATTCACTTGCAATTTCTGTCTCAACAATTTAATTTTGTTGCATGCTTAAGAATAGCACAATTTACAAAAGTCATGGACTTTGAGCCATTCTTGAAGGCAAATAATTTTGTTGCCTAATGGGGCCTGAACCACATTATGTTGTTTGAGGGATTAGAAAACAGAAGAACAGAAGTTACATTATTATGGTTAATTAGTAACCTAAAAACAAATAATGTCAATATGTAAAAATAAATTACAGTAAGTCCAGATTTTATGGTGGACAATGATAAATGGTTAAAAATTGTAATGTACTCTAAAGTCTAAAGCAGAGTATAAAATGAAAGGAATTAATTCAAGATTACAAATTGTAACTCATGTCTTAACTTTTCTTTCCTCTCACTGACCTGGGTGAGCAACATCTCCAAAGCAGCTAATAATCTTTCTAAGGAGGGCTAACTCTGTTTCTGTTAAGCTGTGATACCAGCTAAACTTGACCTTGGCTCACATCCCTGTTTCTGTTTGTTGTGTCTAAATATAGCATTGTTGCTTTCACTTTCCTTCAAAATGGAAACATTGTATCCATTTTTAGCTCTTCCTGTTTGCTTTAGATAAAAATGTATGAGAGTTCTTTTTCAAAATGTAATTTCGTTCATATATTCCCCACTGTCCTTGCCCCATATTCATATTACATGTGACTCTGGGCATCATCACAAACAAGACAAACTTTTCAACTCATTATTAGGAAACAAAAGTGAAAACTCACACGTTGCTGTACTCTGATTCCAGGGACAGGAGAGTTGTGTTTTATTGGGGGTTTGTAAGCATCCTTGCACTGCAGGGAAGCAAAACCTGCTCATCATCCTAAACTTCTGGCTGCCGTGGCCCTACAGCACCAAGGGAGGAAAACTATAAGCCATCTGGAGCTGCACTTTGGAGATATTGACGATAAAATATAAAGAAAAATAAAAGTGAAATCTAGGGGCATAGGTTTAGGGTAAATGTTCCCTGGGCATAGATAGTAGCCAGTTTCAATAATCCCTGCAGCCAGCAAGCTAAAGCAAGTAAACTCCAGTAAGTTTGATGTCATTCGGGACTGCGTAATGTAATGAGATCACATAGCAAAAGACAAATGTAAAGCATCTATGTGTGTAAGCTCTCCTATTTAGTGTTGAGAGGTCATTTCCTCCATTTTTTTAAGTAACTGGCTCTTTGCTAAAGTATGTGAAGGGTCTCTAGCCAGCACTTGCATGGCAGACATGGCTCTGGCAGGCCTTGCCCTTCTCCCCCATTCCCTCTGCCTTGCTAAATACCATTCGATTACGTTCTCTTTTTTTTTAGTTTTTTTATTTTATTTTATAATTAATTTAATTTTACATATCAGCCACGGATTCCCCTGTCCTCCCTCCTCCCGCCCCCCACCCTCCCCCACCTTCCCCCCAAACCCACCCCCAGCTCAGCCTGGTAGATTCAGTTGAGGCAGGTCCAGTCCCTTCCTCCCTACACCAAGGCTGAGCAAAGCGTCTCAGCATAGGCCCTAGGTTCCAAAAAGCCAGCTCATGCACTAACTTCTTAAAGCTAGCAACCAAGGTCTCTTTCCTTATTTGGCCACGTTCTCCTCCTGAGGCTGACTAGCAAGGTCTTGCTATCAGAGTATTGAAGACCAGCCATCAAAAGCCCCCTTGGATCTCCTAATTAACATGCCCAATTAAAATTAAACACCTCATCCTAACACAAGATTTCCCTATTCACTTTCATAAAATGCCATTTTCCTATGGGCCATGTCTGTCTCATCTCTATCCAGAGGCAATTCTTTACCTACTCCCACCCCCTTACCCCCACCCCTGGGGGAACAAATACACCTTCTCCCTCATCCTCTATCTTCTGTGTTTGTCTCTCATTCTCTGTCCTTTGTTCCTCAGGGCAAATAAATATCCTTTGTAGGGAGGACTTGTCTTGAGGTGTCCTGAGCCAACAATGACCATTTCAGTATTTCTTTTCAATAATTGCAACGTATTCATGCTGGATGAGATAGGAGAAATTGACAAATGGCTACTCACAGAATACAATGAGCCAATGGCAGACCAATGTATAGATATCACCAAAGTAAAACTACACAAGCTAATGGATTTTTTGACATTACTACTGTAAATTAGGAGATGGGTCAGTTTCACATGGGGCAGAAGCCATTCAAACCATTTCATCACAAAAGCCTACCAAAGCCTGGGAGACAGTTCATGAACCATAGAAGCATAACCTTCACAGCACGCCCTCCCGGCAGCTCAAGTTTCAGTAATGTCCTTTCTGGGTAGGTCAGATAGTATGAGCTGATTCTATGCAGCTTGCTGGTCTTGGCTTCTTCTGGGTTGCTCAGCTTCTCTGAGAGTGTCTCAAAGTACTGTTTCTTGTTTATGCATGCTAAGGGAAGGGGAAGCCTAGAGTGTCTGGTCAGTTTCAGTGACTTACTAAAGACACTTTTGAGCTGTTTATTTCCTAAGCTTAATGAGCTTTCATGCAGGATAGAAACTTAACTCTGAAAGGAAACCATGGGACAACTCAAGACTTCAAAAGCTGTAATTACTAACAGTGGATCTTGACTAATGGATATTTTCATATTATTTCTAAACTATATTGAACCAAATACCAGAAATTTATAGATGACACATTTCTATACATGTGTATGCATATATAACCTTTATCTTTATACCTCTTTCCTTGATAGATAAATAGATGGTAGATGATAGATAGATAGATCAACAGATAGACGATAGATAGATAGATGATAGATAGGTAGGTAGATAGGTAGATAGATAGATAGATAGGAAGAGATATATTTTAGCATGCTATTGCTGTGTTACAACATTTTTCATGGATAGAAATATTTCTAAATCTCATTGGTGACAGACAGTAAGAGAAAGAAAATTTATATTTGAAATAAAGTTTTTAAAACAAATCTCTACTTCTGTTTAAGAGACATCTTCCCTCAACTTCTGTTGTTCCAATATGAACACACACAAAATAAGCCGATGAAAGACCCCCAGCCTCCCCGCCTAGCCCAGCTTAGCTTAGCTGTTTTTGTATAAAGTCTGAGAAGTTCAGTTACTGAGAAATTCAGTTAAAGAGTATCTACTGTCAGCCACCTGGCCCCAGAACGAGGTCAGAAAAACACCCTGTACCCTAGACAAAAGCCAAGTCAGCAGGCATGGCAGGCTCGGGGGAAAAACCACGAACTGTCCGGAGTTTGAACTTGGTCACATTTGAATCATCCAATCAAAACCCTGTAACCAGGCTTCTCGCTTCTGTACCCGCGCTTCAGCTGCCCAACCCTATAAAAACCCTCTGCTCCAGCCCGAGGGGGGGCCAGTCTCTTGAACTTCTGGAGAGACTGTGTCGCCCCGGGTACCCGTGTTCCCGAATAAAGCCTCTTGCTGTTTGCATCTGATTCGTGGTCTCGGTGTGATCCTTAGGCAAGGGTCTCTCCTGAGGAAAGACTGCCTACGGGGGTCTTTCACCGAGAACAAAATATCAGCATAAGTGCTTTAGAACAGTAATCATTTGATCTAAATAGTGAGACAAAATTCAAAAGTGATGTTTGCAGACATTTGAAGCAGGCACCTCATCTATTCCTCTTCTTTTGATATTGTTTCCAAAAATAACTTCTGCCAATTCCCTCATCCACTTGCATCTTGGTTCTTTCTATAATGTATTCAATATAGAAAATATTTTATTTAATTTGTGTATTTATCACAAAATATATTATATAATTGAAACTTAATAGCTAAATTTTAATTAATTCTCTTTCTTTCAGAAGGGAATGTCCATTATTTTCCACATCAAAATTTTTATAAACTCAAAGAGTGTCTTTGTTATAAATAGGAGGGGATGAAAAACTTTCTAGGTCTGAAATTAAGGCAACACAAAATGCCAGTGATGAAATGATTCTGCTTTATACTGCATCCACAATCTGACTAAAATCAAAGGAGGTATTTTACCTCTACCTACCCACTTACTGTAAATGTCAAAAAAAATAATGATTAGTGTCAAAAAAGCAAACTTATTCATCAAAGTAATAGGTTTGGTAAAGTTCTCTACATTTTTCTTCCAGAGTATGTACATCTTATATCCTACTCCACTTCCTTAATTTTAACACTATTTCAAAATCTATGTAAAATGTTTGCTATTGAAGAAATTACTGTGCTTTTCAAAGCATTCACATAAGTACATTGCATAGCAAATAATCCTTTTGTAAACTGTGCCTCATAGCAAAACTTTTCCTAGAATCAATAGAAAATGCTGTTAATAACCTTTCTTTCTTGTGACTCAGCATCTATTTTTTAAGATGCCAAGATTTCAATTTGAATTGTAACATTATTTGTCAACTTTTATTTCTTATTGTTTTTCTTTTATCCAAAGGACTATCATACCAAATGCAGAATAAAGAACAGAGCTTCATGTAATGATTTGATTATGGCTTGTTAAGAATAGACTTGTTTTGCACTCATCATACCCTCTTCAGTTTTTCACTGAGCTGTGCTCTTTTAGAAATTTTGTTGAGTGGGAAGACGTGAGCTTATGTAAACATGCATTGAACAGCTGAACTGCAACGTGTATAGCCCAAAACAGGAGATTACTCATTGGCACTAGTACAATGCACAGACATTTTCATGCTTGGCTTGTAATTGCAATATTGTATTTGAGGGAAAATGTGTTTGATAAAGAGTGAAAACAATTCTACAGTTGCTCAGGAAGATAAAACTGTTTATGTTAACCAAATCAATTTTGTGTCTCCTGATTTATATTTCATTAGATTTATGAAGCATGATGCCATAAAGTGTGACAAAATGTTATGTTATTATAAAAATAATAAATGTATTGGAAATGTATTGCTGAAAGTATTTTGATCAGTAGATTCACAGAGAAAGGGGCAGTGAGAACCAAAGACTAAATGCTGTGTAGCTGGGACAAGAGGAATTCCAGCTAATCAGACCCAAATTGGGAAGTGCTGACTGACATTGGGGGCTGCGGCTCATGGAAGCCCATCGGGCACCACTAGGACAGAACAGGGAGAATTCTAAGAAGGATTTTTTTCAAGTGTTGCCCATTCAGATATAAGATAGAAGTCTTCCCATATGTACAAAAGTCTAAATACAAGATCACCAGCCATGGCAGCACATTAAAATAGATACACATTACTCAAATAACAATGCCCAGTGTGAGTAGACAAGAGTGGAATAGCAAACAGGTGTCAATCTGAGATTGGGGAAGATGTGGAAGACAGGATCAGTGGGTATACTAAAGAGCAGACAGAGGAGGTGGATGAAAGGGTCTGGAAATATGAACTCTGAGTTCTAGAAACTCCCCAGGTGAATAATAAATAGGAACGGAGGAAGAAGCCTTCAGAGACCTATAGTAATATTCCAAGGAAGGTCTGACCTGTGCAATTATTGTCCTAAAAGAGAAGAAATCAATGAGGTAAGATAGGGACACAGAAAAATAACAGACAAAATCTGTGATACATGGGAAACCTATAAAACATACAGAAAAGAATAAATCCAGAGTAAATCCCAAAATGGATAGAGGAAAGAAAATAATGTCAAAGGAGACTGAAATTTCATTGACAGAAAATAAACCTTGGAAACTTCTGTAACCACAGACAAAAAGCACCCAGGCTACAGGGAAAAGAATTGAAATGACAGCAGGAACCTCTACAGGAACCATGGTGATGAGCAGAAGATGGCACAGTGCTCTGCTAGGGCTGACAGAATAGAAAGGTCAGTCTAGAATATTAAATCATGCCAAAAATAAAGAGATCCTTCAAAAATGAAAGGCAAGTAACGAAAAATGAAAGGATGTAAATTCAGAGATTTTATCACAATGTGAACAATTCAAATAAGTTCCATATATTCAAACTGATACAAATTATTTGACTGAAAACACACAGCCAAACTGTTCTTCTTATAGAATTTTTGTTCAGACATATAATTGAAATGAACCAGGTAAAATTCCAGCAAAAGGATATCACATTCAAAACTGTAATTGATTCATAAATGCTAAAATTAAAACACCAAATCTTCAAGGAAAAGCAAAATAGTTTTGTAGCTTCAAGGAATCTCATACTTACTTTGGAATATTATATAACTGGCCATGAGTGTGAAATGAACTTACTGAGTAGATTCTACAATAAGCAGATCATAAAATTAAAAGCTTGCAAAGATCACTTTAAATGCTCATGATGCTAAATTCAAGTAATGAGTCTTGTTGATAGAAAATACCACCTCATGTGATGGGATGTGAAGGCATACCCATAATACCCATAACATAGTAAGCACACGTGTCCCAAGGAGGATGATGATCTGGAAATAATCTAACAAGTAATTTTAAAAGGATGATGAGGAAGGAGAAAAAGCAACTAGTAGAGATAAAATAATGTTAAACCGACATGAAGTATAAATGTAGTTTCGTATCTTGCATAAACCCAAAAACCAGGAAGCAAATTCATTGGAAATCAATATAGAGTTTGCAATTTATCTATTATATTTGTATAAAATTTTAGTAACAAAGTTTGTTTGTTTGTTTTGAGACAGGGTTTCTCTGTGTATCCCTAGCTGTCCTGGAACTCATACTGTAGACGAGGCTGGTCTCAACCTCAAAAATCTACCTGCCTCTGCCTCCCAAGTGCTAGGATTAAAGGGGGTGTGCCACCACTGCCCAGCAAAATTAGTGGGATTTGGAGTTAGAGTTTATGAAAAGAGACACTGCTTTTGATAGTAAAACAGATTGAACTATGTATTTTTATATGAATGAAACTTTGAAAACTTTGGAAATTATGTAGTTCTCTTGCATTTTCTATTTATTTAACTGACCTGACATTTATCCAAATTCTTATTTGTGTATCCTATCAATGTTTATATTAGACTAGGAGATTTAAAATACATCAAATGTATGTTAGAAGAAAATAATAAACATAAAAAGGACTAAAAATAAAATAAATGTGTCATAAGTCATCAAGTTAGGAATGCAATGAAACTGTGTAAAGAAAAAACATCAAAGATAAAATAATAGACAACCCAAATAGGAAAGAGTCAATGTTCTTGAAAACAGGGACAGAAAAGAAATAATGTGATCAAAAGAAAATGCTACTAAAATAGGAAGGTTAGTACACCAGGCTGAGCTTTGCAATGGTGATATCACACCATGAACATCCCAAAATGTAAATATATTTTATCCTTCCAGGTGTTAGGAGAGTTTTTAAAGTGAGTGATGGATATGTCTTACATTTGAAAGGAGGACCAAGAGAACATATTGCTTTATTTGTTAATGATAAAAAGTTTTTTAATGAATACTATTATATTTTTGGGGGGAAATTATAAGTGATTATGCTACTATACACAGAACTAGGAAATAGTAGAAAGGTACAATATATAGGAGGTATATGAAGAGAATCTTTAAAATAATATGCCTACATGAATATGATATATCAAGCAGAGAAATACTATAATAAATTGTCAGAACACAGTCAAAAGAATGATGCATGGTGAACAATGTACTGATATTTTAATTATGCTGAAATGTGATTTTATTTGTATGTTAATAAATAAAGTTTGCCTGGAGATCAGAGGTCACATAGCTAGGTCACACAGCAAGTCATAAACAGAAGTCAGGCAGTGGTAGCCCACGTCCTTAATCCGATCACATGGCAGGCAGAGTCTCTGTGTGCTCAAGGACACAGCCAAGCATATCCCAGTACTAACCATAGAGACCTGGAGGTCTGTATAGACAGGCAGCGATAAGGAAGTCATGTGGCTGGGCTTAGAGCCAATGACAAGGCAGAACAGAAAGGCAATAAAAACACAGTTTAGACTGGAAGAAGCTCTCTCTGGGGAAGCAACGGCAGTGAGGTCTTAAGATAAGGCTATTCATGGCCGTTCGCTAGTTCTCTCTTTGGCTATTACCTCTGTATTTGGCTCTGTGGTTTTTTTTTGTTTGTTTTTTTTTTATTTAAAAAGACCATTTAGAAATTCGTCTACAGAACAATGCCTTGGGGAAACTGTGAGAAAGCGTTCAGGAAAAAAAAAAAAAGGCAGAGGGCCTTTTATCTCAGGTGTATTTTGTTCTCTCTGTTGTTCTTGGACATGATTTCATGCCTCCTGTGTTACACATTTAAATTCAATTTCTAAGACTTTTTTTTTCTTTCTTTCTTGGATTTCAGGACATAGGTATAGAATTCAATCTGTTCAATGTACCCTAAATCTGGGTCTGACCTTCTACCTTACTTTCATGCTTTCCGAGACACACCCTATATTACAAGCAATTGTGTTTAAATTGGTCTGTCCTGAGAAAGTTCTGGGAAAAAGCTGCTCTGTTAATATTTAGTGTGTGCTTACTGACATTGATTTACATGGTTTTCTGGTCATATTTTTCTGAACTCAAACACTCTTCTTTAGATCACTGCTTTCTTTGTTATACCCAGGTAGAAATATACCTGAAAGTGAAGTAAGTAGTCCTCAGCATTAGACTGTAGTCTACCCCATTCTTTCAGGACCTCAGATCTCAGGTCCAGCAGACAAGATCTGCACAGGTCTGCTGAAAGGCCAACAATAAATAAATCTGAATTCATATATGTGATAGTTTAAAGAATATAGAGCCACTTGTGTAAAGTGCAGTAATAATAATATGAAAAGGAAAAAAGTAACGTTATGAATTGATAATATTTATAAGCTTTGAAAGGTTTCCAGGAAAATATTTGTGCCAGTTGCCAAATTTTAGTAAAAATGAGAGTCTACACATGTAAATGCAAACTCCATCTCCATATTTATTTTATATTTGTATAAATATGGGTGGTAAATTATGACTCAATTTAATTTAAATGTTATATATTACGAAAACCTTATTGTAGTAATTTTCGCTCCTTTTAGTAAAATTGGTGAGACAAGTCTGACAGCAATCTGTGGCATTGGGATCATTTGCTTGCAGCTGCATGAAAGCCATGTTAAGAGACACTGAGCAACAGGACATATGGTGTCCTTGTCACTTTGCAGTTCACAGAAGGTACAAGTGGCAGCTGCTGAAATGTAACTAACAGTTTGCTCCCCATGTACCCTTCGACATGCCATGGCCTCGAGGATGGCAATTTTCAAAGATGATTTAACTCACAGCCCATATAAGACCAGAGCAATCTGAGATGACTTTGGATAAATACATACATGAGCAATCACAACATAATGTCAAAGGCTATTCTAAAAAAAATTGCAAATATTTATATTTTTCAAACAACTGGCTAATATGAGAAAGGAAAATTCAGTTGTCTTACACAGTTTACGGGTACTTGATGTCAAAGAAAACACCCAACATCTACTGTCAAAAGCCAGGACATCCTGATGTTTGACTTTCTGTTCAGTAAATTCTAATTCAGTAGATGTCACTCATGGGAAAGTGTATTTGTCAATCAAATTTACATTTTTAAAATTTCCACTCATATATATTATAAAATATTCTTGTAGGGTGTGATGGCCTGCACCTTTAATCCCCGTATTTGGAGGCAGAGGCAGGTGGATGTTTGTGAGTTGGAGGTCAGCCAACTGCAGACTAGCCAGAAGTATACAATGAGACCTTGCCCTTATCCTCAGCAAAAGAAAAGCAAAATAGTGCATCCTTACTTAGAAAAATGGTGGATTTATTTGTTTCCCTTTTAGAAATCATACAAAGGGCAAATTGTAGATCTGGCTTTTGAGAAAGCTATTTCAAAAGATTAACCTTAGACAATTACACTTTTCAAAGATTCTGTTCATTGCTGGTAATTCTTTTTTTTTTTTCATTCTAAATATGTAAAATTGAATGAAGTTTCATGAAGAAGAAAGAAACATCATGTTTTAGAACAAGGAATATTAATGTAATACTATGACTTATCAAACTAGAAGAGATACATATAAACTTTACAAGGAGAGTGGGGACAAACCTAAGGAAATGATTAAACAGTATTTCTGTCTACAGGTATTTGAATTTTATGGTTTATTTAGTAGGAAAGCCCAAAATAAAAATGAGATATTTTTTCTTCTTAGCATTAAAATTTTCTTTCAGGGATGATTTTATGTTGCTCTCTTCTGACTTTAAATAGGGTAATAAACAAGAAGGAAACACACTCGTTTAGAAGGTCAAGTTTTAGCTAAGTGTAGCTCTGATGCACAGGGAATTCACAGGAAGCTTATCAGCCTAAAAGCAATTGGAATCTTCCCTTTACAATGCAGCATGCCTCACACTTCCCTGTGCAGACTCTTAATACAACATTTCTTTCCCCTCTATCTTAAATTTCAACAAAATTAAGTGGCAAAATAAAACAGAAAACACACACGTACGACACACACACATATGAAATGTATGTATGTTAGAACATATACATATATGTGCTTTTTTCTGGTTACAGTAAAATTTCCACAGTAAATATTAACATGGATCCTCAGAAAAAATAATTTTTTCAACAGATGATCACCTAGAAAAAGAAATATACTGACTAAATATGACATATCTGTCTAGTCTGGGCAATTATCTGATGGATAAACAGTTCATTTTATAAATCATTTTGCAGACATGAATGAAGGAAATACATATGGATTTTTTTGTGGATTCTTTTTTATTAATTTTTTAAAATTTATTTTACATGGCAAACCCTGTTTACCCTCCCTCCTCTCCTCGCGTTCCCTCCCCCACCTCCTTTCTACCCCACCCCCACCCCCAATTCCAGAAAGGTTAAGGCTTCCCATGGGAGTCAACAATGCATGGTGTATCAAGTTGAGGTAGAACTAAGTTCCTTACCCCTGCATCAAGGGTGAGCGAGGAATCCCACCATAGGGAAGAGGTTTCAAAAAGCCAGCTCAAGCGCCAGGGTCAGATCCTGGTCCCACTGCTAGGGGCCCCACAAACAGACCAAGCTATGCGACTGTCACCCATATGCAGAGGGCCTAGGTTGGTCCTACTCCCTAGCTGCCAGTCCATAGTCCATGAGCTCCGGTCAGCTGTCTCTGTGTGTTTCCCCATCATGATCTTGAGTGCCCTGGCTCTAACACTTTCTTCTCCCTCTTTTCAATAGGACTTTGAGAGTTTGGCCCAATGCTTGGCTGAGGATTTTTGCATCTGCTTCCATCAGTTACTCAATGAAGATTCTATGATGACAAAATAGGGTATTCACCAATCTGATTCCCATAGATGGCCAGTTCAGGCACCATCTCCACTATTGCTAGGAGTCTTAGCTGGGGTCATCCTTGTGAATTCCTGGAGTTTCCCTGGCACCAGGTTTCTCCCTAACTCCATAATTGCCTCCTCTGTCAAGATATATCTTTTGTTGCTCACATGGATTTGTAGGCTCTATTACATTGTATTTTTTTTTAGAAACTCCATAAGGATCATTGCTGTGTGTGTGTGTGTGTGTGTGTGTGTGTGTGTGTGTTATACTCATTTAAGTGTCTGTATTAGAACAACAGATCCCCATATGAACTGCTGTAACTAACTATAATATTCAAAGAAATAATATATTTAAAATATAACCATGCTACATAACGATTCTATCACACAGAGATTTTGCTAATAATGTAAAGCCTATCAAAGTAAAGAAAGATTAGTCATCTTTGGTTGATGAGAAAGAGATTGAGTATAGAATATCAATCATGTGTTCTATCCTGCTTTTCCTTCATATCCAGGAACTGACTCTCACCTGTTCCCATTGCTTGTATTATACTTAGAATTTTTTTCCCCACCTGATTGGCAGTCTTCTTCTATGTCTTTAGAAGAAGTTGGATATAAGGATTGTCATAATCCAACTTGTTTTATACATTCAAGTACTAAGTTGAGGACTTAAGCTGCAATAACATTTGAATCTGAATGTAGAAATGATTGAATTGCCTAGACAACTATTGTGCTATTATGTTTAACAGCTCTTTCACGGGTAAGTTTGCTACAGAAAAAAACCTGATTTGAAGTTTAATTTTAAAGAATGGATGTGTGGAGACTTTGCCTATGTACTTTATGGAATAATAAGAGAATCATGGTTCTATTTCCTTTGCCCCTACTTTTTGTTTTAATGCAATTTATTTAGAACCAATAAGTTGTACTTCAAACATCTTTTTAACAATGCAAGTATATGTATACAATACACCTAAACACGTAAATAACAATGAACTTTGTAAAACATGTAAAGAATTCTAAACCACATTGCATTATTATTTGAAATATGAAATAGCAATTGTTTAATTTTTAAAAGGACTTGTCATACGTTCGTGAACAATACTCTCTTTTTTTAACCTATTCCTAACAAAAACAGAACAGTACTTAGATACACTGTTTAGTTTTTCTCCAGAAATAGGAGTGCCCATTCTCTCTAGGGACCACACAACAATATAATTCAGTAATATATGCTAGTTTGAAAAAATGGAATATACATGTATGTGTTATATATGAGCATCAGATACTGACCTATGAAGATTCTGCTATTGTATGTCTCAGAAGTTAAGAGAATTGGCTGTTCTTCCAAATCACCAGAACTTGGCCTCCAGGATGACCAGTAACAGCCTGCAACTTTATATCCAGGGGACTCACTGTCCTCTTGTGTCCTTGATGTGCATGATACCCAATAATGGCACACTCAGAGACATATAAACTTCCCTATAAATAAAAATTTAAAAACAAATATTTCATAAGATTATGACATACTTGAAATTTTCAAATTAGATGGATATGGAAAGTGTCATAGTCAGTGAGGTGACTGAGACTCAGAAGGAAATGTATGTTCTGTGTCATATGGGTATCTACATTTGAAAATTTGTATGAATATACAAAAGGGAAGTGGAAGAGTGGGAGTAAACTATGAACCAAGGTAGGAGCCCACAAGGGGGTCAGGAAAAGTTCACAGAGAACATGAACGTATAAAGTGCAGAGTGGATGAAGAAGTAGAGTTAGGGAATAGAAACAACTACAACAAATTTTCTTTGAAAAATGCCATAATTGCAGAATGAAACATACTTCTTTGTATGCTAATTTTGGAAAAGGGATTAAAAGGAAAAAAAACAGAGAGACTGAAACAATGAAAAAGAAAAGTCATTATTAAGTCAAACCCCTTAATCCTATGTATATTCTAGTCGATTTGAATAAAAAGCTCATGTAGTATCTGTGAGAGGAAGCCACTAATAAGTGACCAGACCATTGCATGGGTCTGCATTAGGCTCATAATCCAAAGTATCTTTCTTTAAAATGGGCTTGAGCTGCCTACAGTGCTCTAGTTATTAGCCAGCCCTTCATCTTCTCGATGTACCCTTATCCAGCCTAGCAGAAACAAAATTATTCTAGAAACCTAGGGTCTCTGAATTCATCTGACTGCCAAACTATTGAAACAATGGACCCCAAAGAGTAGGACTTTCCCAGGGAATCTCAGGCAGAGAGGATGATATGGGGTTAGCAAGAAGGGAACCTTGTCTTCCTTAGAAGAGATTTCACATCTACTGGTTGATACTGACATCCAGCTGATGATAGGTCAATGGGGAGGTAGACTATGGTTTGACAAGTGCTTTGATATGCAAATCCTTGGTCTGATTTGAACTTAGATCTCCCTTCTTTTAGGACCTTGAAGATGAATTTCAGGAACCTCTTTGCCCAATGTGGTGGTCATTTTAAATAAATCTTTTTTCTCCATTTTTTCACTATGAATTTACCTCTTCTTATTGGCTCATTGAACATGGGTGGCCAGACCTGATTTGAGGCACAGGTTGTGTCCCCCAAAATTCAATAACATACTCAATAAACAGTCTTCATGCTATGGCCTGAGTGCGAATCATTTCAATCCTTACCAGTTTGTAATTCCTCCCTCAAATGCAATCACTTCCAACTCCAGTGTTTTGTTCCAGTACAATGCAGCTTGAATTATTATCAAAATAATAAAGAAGCTGTTATGATAGCTTTTTTTATCAACAGGAAGGTATCTAAAAAATTCCATTCTTCTCTTTTTTAATTTATTGTTTTAAAAATTATACTTTTCAGATTATAATGTTTAGCAGGAATCTTAACAGGTCTTATTAATAAAAATAAACTTGAGCCAGGTATTGGGGTGAATACTGGGAGATCAGAGAAGCAGAACAAGCCACAGCCACCTCACCTTTCAGCTGATCCTGTTTCCTCAGACTGAAGCCTCTGAGTCTTCATCCAGAATGAATCTCAGGTGAACTGTGCTGCTCAAAGCCTAAAAGCTTAACCAGCCCTAGTTCCTGGTCCTCATGCCATATATACCTGTCTGCTTTCTGCCATCACTTCCTGGAATTAAAGGGTCACTTCTTGGGGTTAAAGGCATGAGTCGCCATGCTTGGCTGTTTCCAGTATGGCTTTAAACTCACAGAGATCTGGATGGATCTCTGCCTCCAAGTGATAGGATTAAAGGTGTGTATGCTGCCATTTTCTGGCCTCTATATCCAGTGGCTGTTCTGTTCTCTGACCCAAGATAAGTTTATTACGGTACACAGTATTTTGGGGAACACAATACCACCACAATAATGTAACTATAACATTTCTCCCTTCCCTTTCCTTCCTCTTAAAACAGCCATATGTCCCTCCCCACTCTCCTTCAAATCCATGGCCTATTTTTTTATGAATTGTTAGTGAATGCATATATGTACATACATATATTTCTAATTATAACCTGCTTAGTCTGTATAATACTACATATATTTTTTTCAGGGTGGATCATTTGCTATTATATAACCGATTTGTGTGCTCTTCCTCAGAGAAGACCATTTCTCCTGTCTCCAGTTTTCCTCAGCTTCCTATAGGTCTTTATATATAGATTTGTCACAATATCTAAGTTCAGTTACTATATCTTCTTAGAATAAATTAGTCTCTGATGACCAGACCAGAGAAAAGATACATTTTTCAATTACTAATAATGTATCAATGGAAGTGATAAATATTGGATGTTAAGAAAGGTTAATTCAAAAGTAATTATTCATATTTATCAATATTATATCTATTGTTTTATCAAAACACTGTAACCAAGACTTGCTTGTAATTAGATTGAATTAATTTATTTCCCATTAATTAATACATTTTTATGATTATGGAACCAACCTAGATCATCACTGATCATCACAGAAATAAGCAGTATATATACATTTATTTATCCATGCAACAAATGCCAAAATTAGACTAGATTCTATTTTAAATAGGAATGATAAATATCAGAAGCTTGGTACAAATTGACTTTCCATATTAAAGCTATGAGAAATTAACATGCCCATCTAACAATTCTAATAAAAATATCTTTCTTTATTAATAATCATAATAAATATGATTTAATAATATTGAATAAAATAATAAAGTAAATAGCAAATATAAAATGTAGTTGTCAGGGTACAATAATTTAAACAATCAGAAAGTGTACAATCAATTTGTGCTTAAATTTTTTTAAGTATAATATCTATATATTTAAGTGTTATATATGAATATTTATATTTCCTCTTACATTCTTTAGTAGGATTGTTGATCAAATTTAATGAAAAACAATTAAAATTAAGAAATTTGGAGCCTGACCATATATGAAGGATTATTATATGTATCACCCTAACTGAGGTATGATGTGTCAGAGACTTAATCAAACATTATTCTGCATGTGTCAGTGTAGATGTCTCTGGATGATGTCAGCATTTTAAAGCCTGTATTTGGGAGTAGATGTAAGATGAAGTCATCATCAGACCCACTATAGGTTGTTGTCTCCCATATCACAGCCTTACTCTCACCTTTGGCTGTTTCTCACAGTAAGTTGACTAGCAATCTACTTGTGTGGTTCTCAGTCTATGAGTCATGGACCCTCTTTTGAGGGTAGGATGTTCCTTTCACAGGGGTCACCAAAGACCATTGGAAAATATAGATATTTACGTTAAGATTCATAAGCAAAGCAAACTTACAGTTGTGAAGTAACAATAAAACTAATTTTATGGTTGGGAGTCACAACAACTTGAAGAACTGCATTAAAGGGTCACTACATTATGAAGATGGAGAACAACTGCTTCAGAGGAACAGAGCTGATAGAATATATGGGATTTTTTAAATTTGGTTTTGTGTTTTTTTATATTTTTAAGATTGCATAATTCCATATTTCTTTCTTCCCTTTCCTCTATCCAACTCTGCTTTATACCTCTCCTTGATACCTTTCTTTCTTTCTTTCTTTCTTTCTTTCTTTCTTTCTTTCTTTCTT
>CABHPH010140850.1:22343-36300 GCA_902168325.1 Peromyscus nudipes | reverse complement strand
TTCTTCTTCTTCTTCTTCTTCTTCTTCTTCTTCTTCTTCTTCTTCTTTTCTCTCTCTCTCTCTCTCTCTCTCTCTCTCTCTCTCTCTCTCTCTGTCTTTCTTTCTTGTGGTGGTATTGTGTTCCCCAAAAAACTGTGTATGCTAATAAACTTATCTGGGGTCAGAGAACAGGATAGCCACAATATTAAACATGAGGATAGGCAGTGGTAGCATACGCCTTTAATCCTAGCATTCCAGAGGCAGAAATTCATGTGTTCAAGGATACACCCAAGCAAGGTGACCCACGCCTTTAATCCCAGAAAGTCAGCCTTTAATCTCAGGGAGTGGTGGTAGAAAGCAGAAAAGTATATAAGGCGTGAGGACCAGAAACTCGAGGCATTTGACCTGAGCAGGCCTTTGGCCTGGAGAGGCCTTTGGCCTGGAGAAGCATGTGGCTGGTTAAGCTTTCAGGCTTCTAGCAGCAGTTCAGCTGAGACCCATTCTGGATGAGGGCTCGGGGCATCCAGTCTGAGGAAACAAGACCAGCTGAGGACCCAGCGAGGTGAGATAGCTGTGGCTTATTCTGTCTCTCTGACCTTCCAGTGTTCACCCCAATACCCGGCTCAGGTTTGATTTTATAAGAACTTTTAAGACTCATGCTACTTTCTTGTTTTTTATTGTTTCTGTTTTTCTAGACAAGTTTTCACTCTGTAGCCCTGGATATTCTGGAACTCACTCCGTAGACTAGGCTGGACTCAAACTCACAGAGATCTGCCTTTCTCTGCCTCCAGTGGGCTGGGGTTAAAGCTGTGTGCCACCACTGCCTGGCCTTTCTCCCTTACATATTCATGACTTCTTATTTTGTTGTTGTTAATATATTCATATAGCTGTGTATAAACATATCCATACAAATGTTTGTACATATTCCTAAATATATAAATGCAACTGTCTCTGTCTTTATAATGTCATTTGTATATATAAATTTTGAGGATTATTTGATTTTTGCATAATCATATTTGAGTTCCCTAGAGGAAAAGACCTTATGGAGTGTGAGTGGAGGGGAATAGGATTTCTTATAATGTCTTACAGGTGGTGATTCAGTTATTCCAACAATTACTATCTACCAACGGAAGTTCCAAGAATACAGTAATTTTTCAGTCCACAAGGCTGAACATTTCACCTGGTCTTTATGTAGTATATACCAGAATCCCAAAGATTAGATCTGGTTCTAATGCCAGTGAAGAAATGGACTTGTCAGCAGGAGCTAGCACAATGGCAATGAGGCAAAGAGAGACAGCTTCCTTCTTACTAGTTCTTTATCTAAGCTGGCCCCAGGATGTGTATCCCAGATAATAGATGGATCTTCCAATCTTCCAAGCTCAAAGATCTAGATTAAAAGTGGATTTCCTACTTCAAAATGTCTGGATTAAAAGTGAGTCTTTCTACTTCAAATCATTTAATTAGGAAAACATACCTCAGAGGTGTACCCAACCACTTGGGCTTTAGTTAATTTTTGATGTAGCCAGGTTGGTTGTCAAGAATAGCCATCCCAATAGCCAATGGGTGTGCTCTTCTTTAGGGAAGATGATTTTAATTGTTCTCAGTCCACTGACGTTTGTTTTCAAATCTTTTTCTCCCTCTTAAGCCTTAAGATTTATTCCTTTTATTTTTTTCTGGAGGAACAGAAGTCTCTATTAGCTTTGTAACCTTGCTTCTTTTAAAGTGTTGCCAGACTGCTGAAGCATTATTATCTCCCCTAATAAAACTCTCACTTGAAGGACAATTTGTCTCAAAACCTCTCTCTGGAGCCTACTTCTTCTCTCCTTCCATAAAATCTAACACCATTCAATCACTATAAAAATTCCACAGCCAGACACTCAGTGTAAGAGATTCTGGGACTCTCAGTACTAGATTGGAAGTCTCCATCAAATCTCTCCCCTCAGGGCTCAGGGAACTGCTCAGAAGAGGAAGCTGAGAGAATTTTAAGAGCCAGAAGAGATGCAGGATACCAAGAAAACAGGGCCCTCTAAACCTACGGGATTGATGCATATACAAACTCAAAGACGTTGAGGCAACATGCAGAGGGCCTGTAGGGATCTGCACTAGTTGGAGTCCTAGAGCTGGGAGAAGTGGAAACATGCCTCCATCCCTAACCCAGAAGCTATCTCCAATTGATAACCACTTGCGAATGAAGACTTAAATTCCCCAAGGGAGTCTCATTGGGGAAACAAATTATTCTTTAATGTAGGCCTTAGTGGATGCCCAGTGGTAGATGGCCAACAGAAAATGAACTCAATGGCATCTTCAGTTGTTGCTTGTTTTATACTGTTCTGTCAGGTCTCTTCCTTCTTTAAATTCTATTTTATTATTAATTTTTTTAATTTTATTGAAAAAATATATAATCTGTGATGAGTTAGTTTTTATTTAATCATATTTTTATTTTATTATTATCATCCCATAAAAGCATGTTTGTTTTCTAATGAGAGGCAGAAAGGGGATGTATCCAAATAGGAGGGTAAGTGGGGAGACATGGAAGAAGTAAAGGGAGGTGACACCATGATTGGAACATATTATTTGAGAATAAAAGTCTGTATTCAATGAAAGGAAAAAATAGAAGTCAGTAATATGGAAAAATGTTTAAATATACCAAATAAGTGTCCCAGCCAACAGGATCTTCATCAGAGACCCTAGAAGGGGGAATGGCGAATGAAAGGGACAAGAGACACGAAGAATTGACAGCAAGACAGTATTCTGATCAAGCTGCAAAATTTTATTTTTCTCAGGTGGGTTTTATAGAAGCAGACCAAGAAACTTTCTTAGGGAAAAGATCAGGGGACTGTTGAGTTGCCAAGCAACCCAACCAAGCAACCTAACCACAAAACATTGTTACTAATGGTCACTGTAGCAGAAAGATAAGGAAATGTTAAGGTATTTTCAAATAACTCAGGACTTGTTCAGGCATGTCAAAAGTTTCTGGTTAGTGGCTCAATACTGGACAACAGAAACTTAACTCAGGCAGGCAATATGGCATGGCTCTTACAATTGTCCTTGGCAAATAAGGCCATTTTTTTTTCATTTAAACATAACTTGAAAACTTGGATTCTTCTGGTCTTTCAACTTGGAGTCTCCAAGATGGAATGTGACCATCAGTTCTTTTCTTTCTAAAAGTCCTATACTTTGGTGACAGCTGCATTCCACTGACAGATGATGATACCTGTCAGTATGACTACAAAATTAAATTCTTTATGATCTCTCTCTCTCTCCCTCTCTCCCTCCCTCCCTCCGTCTTTCTCATTGTGTGGGTCTAACACACCTTCTTATTCAATACATCTGCAATGCTAACATTTTTCTTTGAACAAATTAGTGTTGTATATCCATCTATCTATCCATCAATAAATCATTGGCCATTTGTTTGATTGATTTCTCAAGAGAATCCTAAGTAATATGAACATTTGTCCAAAGAATTAACACTGCTACACATGTTCTTTTGTACTTTTTCCTTTGTACTCATCCATTGCCCAGTAAACTGTCAATAGTTCAACTCAAAATTCTTAGAATAACATACTTACTTCTGTTTATACAACATAATTTTATGTAACTTATTCTAAGTCATCAAGGATAACATCTCATATTTTAATGTACTCTGTTGTGTGATATTTTGTTTGAATTCTGAAAAAATAAAGCTTTCTTGGAGTCAGAGGCCAGAGCTGGACAATAATTAACCATAGAGATCTAGAGGTCTGTACAGAGAAGAAACAGGAAGTGATGAGGCAAGGCAGAGACAGTGTCTTGGCCCTTTTGGAATGAGGAATGGAAGAGGTAGGAAGTCATTGGTGGCTGGTTTTTATTGATGAGATTACTTAGGTTTATGTGTAATCTGGTGCCCAAAATAGGGCCAAAATTTCCACACGAAGCCTGAGATAGCTTTGAAAAGAATTCTGAACATGCAAAAACATAGTCAAACATGGCTTCTTGGTAATCACCTTTTCTCTGATGGGGTCTGTTTGCTGGCAGAAAGCAGAGGCACAGTTCCTCTTAGAGATGGTTTCCTGGATTAGTGTTAATGGCAAAAATGGCTTGGTTCTTTTAAGAGACCCTGATGAAGAACACTTGGATGGGGTCTGTGAGCAGCAGGTGTGTGTGTGTGTGTGCTGCTCAGTGGCAGCATGGACTCAGAAGCTTCCTAGTGTTGGGGTGGAAACATGGCTCTCCTCAGTGTCTCTGCCTGAAGCTGTGCTCTTAGGGAACCAGGCAGAGCATAGCCTGCTGCCAAGGCAGAGTTGGAGATCCTATGTTTGCCACTTATCAGTTTAAAGATTTATGTGGTCAGAAAAAGATATAGCTATATAGTAAAGACAGATTCAGACAAAAAAAAAAAAAACAACTCTAAATGGTTTACAGTGTGTTAAGAAATATACATAGGCTTGGGAGGAAAGAAGTGAAAGAGTATGTACAGTCTTAGATTAAAAATATAGTTTTAAAATATTAAAGTCCCAGAAAAAGGAATAGAGTAATAAAAAATATGAAAAAGGCATGTAATGATGGAAAATATACATAGAGTCTGTATACTGTATGTTATTCAGTTGTCTTTGAATTGTTTGACAGCTGAGGAAGACAAAAACCTGCTAAGAGACATTTGATTATAAATGTTGCTGGATTAATCAAAACTATATATTATTTTAAAATATCTTAACTTCAAAATATAAGACAAAGGTTTTTAATTTGGGAAAGAGGTTCTGTTTTTATTTCCACAGGAAATGAGAGGCCATGAATTTATTTTGGATTAAGAAAAATCAGGTTTGATTGAAGATGACCCCCTGAAAAATCCCTGATGGGAATGGATGGCCCAGGTGATCCAACATTTCAGAACACATTGGGTGCAGTTTCCTCTCAGTTCTTCACCCAGAACAGTTTCAAGGCTTCTGGCTGAGATGATCCATCCTCAGAGAATATTCTAGCTAATACTTAACAATTATCCTGATTTTCTCAAAGTCTCTCCAAAGATTACCAGCACCACCAGTCAGCAAGAAGTAGTCTAGAACACTATGCCCAAATTACAAAAAAGAAAAAAAAAAGGGGGTTATGGATGTTTATTAACATTTAAGGTGGGTTGTTTACAAGTTGTTATGGATAATGGTCAGGTGAAAAGCTAAACCAAGTAGATTAGATTCAAGGATCTGTTCTGAAAAGAAAAGGGAGAATACCAAAATAATAAGATAAAAGGGTAGATTACTGAATCTACTTTACTAAAAAAATTACTATTAATCTTACATATTTTACATTGGTATGGAATATATATATTTCTACTCTGGTTTAAGATATAATGTTCATGCAACTCTGAAAAATGTATAATTAAGAAATACAGATTAATAGTCATCTCTAATGGTCAAACATATTCATGTTAGTTAGATTTTCTAGGTATACAGGGATATATTTCAGAGAGATAGATAATCTTCAAACACTTCAAAGACCTATGGAATATGGCATTTAAAATATTTTAATAACTTAGGTTTATAATGACAAGGAGACACATCTACTCCTGGCAGCACCAATGAACTCCAGAGGAGATGACGGGCATCGAAGAAACTCTGTATGGAATTTGTTTTCTTTATGGCAAAAGCTAGCCATGTGGGCAAAGAAACTGCCCTTGTCTCAACTGCTGACCGTTACTTTCCAAAATGAACCAACAGGACACAAAAAAAGTGACTTGGCAAACTTTGCCAAAAAAGATAAGACAGTAATTCGAGGTACTTCAAAAGTACTTCACAGGAAAATCTATCAGACATACGAGGCCTGTAGGCCAGAGTTGGATCCTCCAACATTGCAGAGGAAATTTGGATGAATATCCAAACAGTTTGATGTCCCTGTCATTAGGCAACATTTCACCCTTCTGGAGTCTTTGATGGAGTTGGAGAATAAAGAGTCATAGTTATAGTTTTCTTTGTTAACAAATTCAGAAAATAAACTCACAAAAGAGGTGTAAGGTTGTAGAAGGTTAAGAGACATAAAAAGATTGTTTTTGCTTGGTAATGTAAGTTAGTATAGAAAGTGAATTAGGTACAACATTTTGGACTCACTAAGATAGGATAGATAATGGAGTATTTTCTCTGAATTTGTTAAATGTCAATGGACTAGACATTGCTAATGTAATTATTGCCTGTACATATTTGTTTATAGATAGTATTGTACTTATTATATATAGTTTTTCTGTTAGTTAAAACCTTCACTTTTTATTTAGACAAAAGGGGGGAAGTGTTGTGTGATATTTTGCTCGGGTTTGGACAAATAAAGCTTGCTTGGAGTCAGAGGTCAGAGCTAGCCACTAGTTAACTGTAGAGGTCTATAGGTCTGTAGAGAGAGGAAACAGGAAGTGATAAGGCAGGACAGAGATAGGATCACAGCCCTTTTTGAATGAGGAATGGAAGAGATAGGAAGTCACTGGTGGCTGCTCCCCTGTTTTTCTGATCTTTTAGGTTCTTACCCTGATATCTGACTCCTGGGTTTTATTGATAAGATTAATTAGGTTTACATATCAATATTCTAATGTATTTCTCTAGTTTTTCCTACAGTAATACAATATTAGCATTTATATTATAATATACAAAGGGTAAAATATGAAGAATTTTGTATCCATAAAATAGCATGTTATTTTTGAATAATATGTATTCTGAAATTATAGAATAATCCTCATAGCTAGTTTAAGGGCTTCACAATGTGATTTTTAATGACTTCCAAGAAACTGATTCATAGTCCATTCTTTTTTGATTTGGGGCAATTACTAAAATTCAGTTGTTAATCTCAAATCCTTAGTTGCTTACATAGAAACTGTTTTTATTTATAAATGTGATGCATATTTAATTTGAACTATTTAATTGTTCACTCAATAATGTTGGCACTGAAAAGATACAGTGAATAAGATGTAGTGTCTACTCTACATTCAGAAACTTCTCTGTTGCTTTGAAAATTTTATGTTTAGTATTTCTGAAATGGCTTAAATCCTCAAACACCTGAAGACTATAGATGTAAGTGACAATGGCTCAAATATACCACCATTAAAATTTATGGAACTGCATTATCTTTTATTTTCCATAAAAATACCTTCTAAAGGCATTTATTTGAAGCTATGTTTCTTCAATTACTTCCATATAAGTATACTTTAAACCTTTCTTCTCAATATCAAAACCATCTAGGAGATTCAAATATTCAAAGCATGTAGAATATGAAGTGTCAATATTTCTGAACTTTTTAGATTCAGAGACATAATATGCCAGATGACATTGATGTACCAACTGGTAGGCTCTCTGGGGAATAAAATAATAGTTGGAAAGTAGCCATCCTATGAGGAGTGTCCAAGTGGAGAGACAGTGGTTGACACAGTAAACAAAAAGCAAACAGAAGGAGAAAGAAACTAGATTTCATTCTTGTGGGCTCATTAACAGCAGAAAGTACCCAATTTTAAGTGCTAACTGAGTTACAAGGCTCAAGACTAAGAGGAAACCACAGGAAATAAACACTGTACTTTCAATACAAGGCAACTCACCGGGGTGGAGAAGAGATGAGGAGTACAGAGAGCAGATATGCCAGCGGAGGACAGAGAAGACATTAAAGGTGACCATCACAAACAGACATAATGACTTAATTTACACTCTATACATCACCAGGCAGATTTGCAGTGCCCACAGATACGAATCTTTTTTCTGGATTTCATATAGCTTCCAGGAAAATGTGGGTCATTAAACTGGGGAAGTAGGAGAAAAAAAACAATCTCCAAAACTAATAAAAACATTTTAAATCATGAGTCAGACGCTAGGTGGCTTTGGGAGCCAAATTCCCTCAGGGAAAACCTTCTGTGAGAATTCAAGGGAAGTAGAAACAGACTATCCTTTAAGACCTGGCCAGTGCAATACCTTTAGCTTGGAGATAAAAACTTTGAATCAACACAGAAGAGGGTTCTAACTGTGAAAATCTGGTATGAGCCACAGGGGAGAATGAGATGTAAGGAAAGCCAAGGAAAGCTTCCGATAGTCCTTTGCATCACTCTGAGGCAGAAGGATGCCTGGAATAATAAAACCCATGTCCATGTCCTTTGATTGCAGAGCCAGCAACACAGGATTAACACAGGAGTAAAGTGTCACAAAACTTTACTTTCATCAGAAAACGCCAACTCAAAGTCTTGGAAAAGAAAATCAGGAAGGCATGGAGACACAGTTTGTACCTGCAGTAAGTAAGTGACATCAAAGGGAGATGGTAACAGTATAAATACATGTCCACTCCCCCTTAACTCTATGCTATACTTACTGACCTACTTTCTCCCTGCTGTTATGAAATACACTGAAAAAGAGTAAATTTTTTTTCAGCATGTCAGGAAAGTCATGGTCATAGGAGCATGAGGTTTCAGGGCATATTGGATCAACTACCATGAGGTAGAGAGCAATGCATCTTTGCCCTTAGCTCCTCTATCCTGTTATTGAGCCCAGCATTTGGGGTAGATATTCCCCCCAGAATTCAACCCCATTCAGATTACTGCTCGACAGTCATGCCAAGAGACTTGTCACCTAGGTGATCCCAGATACTATCAAGTTGCCAATACGGAACATCACTCTTATTTTATGTGAGAGCAAATTTTGCAAACCAGTTTTGGCCAGATTAACGCCCCCCTCGCCTTTGTTTATTTCATTCACTCTTGTTGTTTTTTAATTGTGAAACAGGTTCTCTCTTAAGACACACCTTGGCCATAGCTAAATGTAGAATGAGTCTTCCTGACTCAGGCCCCTTTGTGTTTTAAGCTTTCTGATCAAACTGATTACCTTTTTCTCTTCTTACTCTACATTTGCTGGAGCAGCCTTACTGTTCCCTGCTATTTTATTGGGCTGGTTCTACATACTCTTAATTCTCTATTTATTTTTCCCTCCTTATTTCTAAAACCATTCAATAGTTTTACTCTGCTTATTTTCTTTCTATCCCTTGCTTTGTTAAATAATATATTTGTTATATATTACCCCATATTCTCTTTGTTCCATTATGGCCTGAAAGTTACTGGAGTTGAAGAGGTTAATATTTCATATTGGTTTTATTCTGCTTTCAATGTGGGCAGGTCTGTCAGTCACAGTTACATATATGATATGAAACTGACAACAAGAGTGTATTATGAAAGTGAGCAGATGAATGAGGGAGACACAGTGGGGCTACACAGCTGAATATTGCCAAAATGTCCAATATAGGTGGAATTCATGAACATTCATGAACTCCATCTCTGTGAACAATGTATGTATATTAGGTAGTTAGTATTAACTTATTCCAAAATTGTTTCCACAGAAGTGCTTATTACAGTAAAAAGTCTGATCTGTAAATTGTATATTTTTTCACAGAACAGAAAATGGATTTACTTAAATCCTAATGGATTCCCTCACTCTGGAGGATTTTTGGAGCATGTCATTGCTATAAAGAGGAGCTGATAAGGAAAGAAGTCTTCAGAATACACAGAAATGTATGGAGTTCATTGACGTACGGCGGTTTCCTTCTCTTGATGAGAAAAGGTAACTTTTCATGACAGATGTTAGAAAACATAAGGAGATAAGAGCTAGTATGTGGGTTTTCAGGTAGGCTTCTGTAAGTTCAAATTCTGTGCTTAAATAACCCTATGTGTCCTGAAAATTGGGAATGGTTTTTCTCAGAATTCTAAACAACACAATGCCAGATATAGTGAATCATCAAAAGACTCAAATATTTGAAAATATAATTGTCTTCCTTTGGGGTGAGAACCTCATTAACTCATAGTAAATGTAAAATGTTGTTTCAGTTCTAAGAAGCACAATGAATATTTTGCATGTTTTATTGGCATCTATGATTTTTAATTTCCTTTTGATATCAGGTGGTATTTTTCTCCTCTTTTCATGAATTATTTTCCATAGTTTTCCAAGCATATACTTTGTACACATCAACCATTCCAGTTTCAAAGACTTCAAAATGTACTTAATACTTTTTAGACTCAATCCTGATTGATGGAAAAGAACAGATGCAAATATGTTAATAAGTATAAAGGATGAATATCAATGTGATTTGCATTTGTGATACAGGAATCTAATTTACCAGCAGAAAGATGATGATTAAATATATTTAGTCAACAATAATGCTTTGAACAGCAAAAGGAAAAGAACTAACTTGGGAAACATGGTATAGGTTAGCAGATGTTTAAAAGCCAATGAACTTGTTAAGAATTACATACTACTAACCCTTTTTCTTTCATAGCTATTTCCCTAGAACTTAAAGTGGCATAAAAAATAGAAAAGCTTGAACAAATGAAAAGAATTAAGGTTCTCAGAACAACAAATCAGATAATTCATGGGCTGAGAAAGTTGATGTTCCCAAGGCACAGATGTGGATATATAGAATTAACTAACAACATTTGTGAAGCACCTAGGATCCTATGTGGATTTAGAAAATTTTCCTATTCATGTGGAAGGCTGAAGTTGATGTTGTTTGATAGTGGTGATCTTTTGCTAGTCTCTGAAGCCAGCCTTTACTGAATCTCCCAGAATCCTGAGCAGTGTTGCTCAGTCAATAGAACCCATCCTTATGCTTATTTAAAACCCTTCCTCACTTAGCCCAGCACCCTGAGCACTGTTTCTCAGACAATGGAATTCTTTCTTGTGGAAAAAGTTACAGGTGCTTCACAAAAGAGATTTACTTTGCAAGGGTGTTTCAATGTAGCCATGCTTAAAACTTTGTTGTGATAGTTGTCACTAGGAAACATTTTTTTCAAAGTTTTAATGTATTTAAAATATGTTAAAAATTAAACCTTTTGGTGTTAGATTCCTGAAACCATTTGAACCATGAGCCATGTATGGCAAACTGAACAGAGTTTTCCCTTTTATATCACCTAAATCCTTGTTCTGTTGCCTGTGACTCTTGAAGGGACATCCAAAATGCAGATTTAATAAATGGTTGGATAGGCTCCTCCAGTAACCATAACTTTATTAGCACTGGGAAATTATTTGGGTTTCTAGTACCAGGCATGGTATTTTTCTTAGTTTTTGTTTTTATTGATGTAATGAAGCATCATGACCAAAAGCAAGTTGGAGGTGAAAGGGTTACACTTCTACATCAGTAGTCCATCACTGAAGGAAGTCAGGACAGGAAATCCAACAAGGCAGGAACCTGAAGACAGGAGCTGGTGCAGAAGCCACTGAGGGGTGTTACTTGCACAGTCTGCTTTCTTATGGAACCCAGGACCAGGATCCCAGAGGTCTCACCACCCACAATGGGCTGGGCCCTCCCCCAGATAATCACTAATTAAGAAAATGCTCTGCAGCTAGATCTTATGGAGGCATTTTTTTTTCAAATGGGGTTCCTTTCTTTCAGTTAACTTTAGTTTGTGTCAAGTTGGGATAAAACTAGCCAGGACAGTTTCCCTCTTCTTGCAGCAGATTTTAAGTCAAATTAGAGAGCTATTCGTTACCACCAAGGCGTTTGTGTCGCTTTTTCCATGGGGTATTTCTGCCATGCTGGTCCTTGATGTGTTTAAAATAAAGTATTGTATTCATCTGTTTATTCTCCTATAGAACGGTAAGAAATCAATTGGTATTTTTCAAGCCACCTAGTTCATGCTACCTTTTAATGGGAGTCAAACTAGATTGGGTAGATTATAAACAACTTTAAAGAGTTGTAATAAGATAATATTCAATGAGATTCTAAGACTTGGGAATAACATATTTCAGGAAAAACTAATTTTAATCAGTGATTATGTGACTTGGTTTTTAAAGAGATAACAAAACTCACGATATCTGATAAGCTCAGCAAGCCTATGTTTTAGAATGTGATTATTGAAACAAGGGTATGAAGACAACAGAAAGGAAAAATATTTACATTTACTTTTTTTTTTCAATAGGAACCAAGCAAAATGAGCATGTAAAAAATACGTTGTTTCCTACCAATGTATTGCCAGGATAGTTGTGTTATTATTATTTTTTCAACATAAGAATAAAACAGTTACCGGAAAAATCTTGTTTCAGCATGATACATTGTATTCATAAAATGCTCTAATTCCTGCAGTGTATGGTCTTTCCTTTGGAGTGGGCAAGGCAATTTGCCACCTGCTTTGACTTTTTTTTGTATAGTAGGGTCAGGTTACAAGTTTAAGGCTACTGGAGTACCATCTCAGGAGAAGGAAGAGACATATTCTGTCTGCCCGCAATAAATTTGAAACGTAAAATCCCAATGCCCTGGTGCCTGACCCTTAAGTGAGCATGGCCAGCATAACAATGTAGGTTGAGAAAATCCATATTACTCAGGATTGCCCTGGAAATAAGAGCCCATCTGGGAGAGGTCAGAAAAGGAAGCATCCAGTCAGTGAGCAGGAATGTACTTACAGGATAAATTGTAAGAGTCATAAACCTGCAGGCTGCAGCACTTTAGTAACAGTGACCCAGAAGCACATGTCACAGAAAGAAACAGACAAGTTTTTGCATGTAAGCCTCAAAACATCAAACATGAAAGTCAAGATTCAAGGGTTTTTTTTTTTAATTTTTTTATTAAAAACAAACAAGCATGGTGGCACAAATCTATAATCCAAGCACTGGGAGGGAGATGTAGGAAAATTCAAGGTCATTTATGGTTACAAAAATCTGAGGCCAGACTGTACAATAGATAATGGCAATGATGATGACTAACAATGGCAAAATGAATGTAATATGAGTTTTAAAAATCAAAAATACACCTAAATGTTGATTGTTAACTGAAGTTGTAGTGGTTCCTCAACTTAATAGTTTTTAAGTTCTTGTGACTTTAGGAATGTGCTTTTCTCTACTTAGGATGATGTTGGTCATGGGTTTCTCATACATAGCTATCATCTTCAGGTACATTCTCTCTAGTCTTATTTTCTCTAGGACTTATATAATAAGCGCATTTTGGATTTTGTCCAAGGCTTTTTCTCCATTTATTCTGATAAGCAAGTGATTTTTGTCATTAAATCCACTTATGTATTTTATTACATATATTAACTTGTCTATGTTGAAGCATACTTTCATCTGATAGAGAAAACTTGTCCCTGGTGCACAGCGTTTCTGATATATGTGTATTCTCTTTGTATTTAACTGAGAATTTTTAATATATGTTCATCTGGGATATAGATCTGTAGTTTTTCTTTTGCTGTTGCTGTGTCTTTACCTTTTTTGGTACTGGAGTGATGCTGGCTTCTTAGAAGTAGTTTAGGAGTATTCCTTCTGTTTTTTGTTTGTTTGTTTTGTTTTTGTTTTCTGTTGTTTTAATATCTTAGGAATGGTTGGCTGAACATGGAGAAGTTTAACTGGTACCTAATTAAAGATTCACTGCTACTGACTAGCATTCATGGTGCTGCAAGGTGCTGCGCACAACACTGGAGCAGAAAAGTAATCATCAATATTTCCCACCTATAAACCTTGCTATCTACAAAGTTAGCCTGCCCATATGAGGAGCTGCTGCAAGAGTGGCACAAAATTGTAGGAATAACCAAACAATGTCTGAAAGGCTTTAAGCCCCACTCCTTGGTATGTAATGTAGCATGAATCTTAAAAGTTCTTATTAATAAAACAAACCCGGGCCAGGTATTGGGGTGAACACTGGAAGGTCAGAGAGACAGAACAAGCCACAGCTATCTCACCTCGCCAGATCCTCAGCTGGTCTTGTTTCCTCAGACTGGAGGCCTGTGTGTCCTCATATCCGAATGGGCCTCAGCTGAACTGCTGCTTCTTGAAAGCCTAAATGCTTAACCAGGCCAAATGTTTCTCCAGGCCAAATGCTTCCCCAGGCCAAATGCCTCTCCAGGGCAAAGGCCTCTCCAGGGCAAAGGCCTCTCCAGGGCAAATGCCTCTAGTTTCTGGTCTTCACGCTTTATATACCTTTCTTCTTTCTACCACTACTCCCTGGGATTAAAGGCTCGCTTTTTGGGATTAAAAGCATGTGTCACCATGCCTGGCCATTTCCAATGTGGCCTTGAACTCAC
>CABHPH010140850.1:0-22243 GCA_902168325.1 Peromyscus nudipes | reverse complement strand
TTTCCAGGGCAAAGGCCTCTCCAGGGCAAAGGCCTCTCCAGGGCAAATGCCTCTAGTTTCTGGTCTTCACGCTTTATATACCTTTCTTCTTTCTACCACTACTCCCTGGGATTAAAGGCTCGCTTTTTGGGATTAAAAGCATGTGTCACCATGCCTGGCCATTTCCAATGTGGCCTTGAACTCACAGAGATCCAGAGGGATTTCTGTCTCTGGAATGCTAGGATTAAAGGCGTGTGCTACCACTGCCTGACCTCTATGTTTAATATTGTGGCTGTTCTGTCTCTGACCCCAGGTAAGTTTATTAGCATGCACAATATTTGAGAGAATACAATACCACAATGTAACCCATGCCTGTGACTGGTCAGGTGGCCACAAACCTGAAACTACATAGTTCACGATCCTAGATGAAAACCCAATACTATTATTCTGCTAAAGGAACATGGCAATAAAATGATTATTGCCGGGCGGTGGTGGCGCATGCCTTTAATCCCAGCACTCAGGAGGCAGAGGCAGGCGGATCTCTGTGAGTTTGAGGCCAGCCTGGGCTACCAAGTGAGTTCCAGGAAAGGCGCAAAGCTACACAGAGAAACCCTGTCTCGAAAAAGCCAAAAAAAAAAAAATGATTCCTAATGGCACATTGCTCTACTTCTAGACTAGTGCCTCTATCAACCCTAATGAGAGAAGCTTCTTAAAGTAGTTGGGAATAAACACAAAGACCCACTTGTTGACAATGTACAGAGAGTGAGAGATTTTTTAGCACTCAGTCCTGAACAGTATGCCTTTGTCAAATCCCTCATTTAGGGGATCAGGCATCTATACAAAAGAGTAGGCAGAAAGATGGTTAGAGACAGAGGTAATAATAGATGAGGACAAGAAAGCACTGTCTTTCAGACACAAAAGGACTGATACACATATGAACTCATACAGTGGAAACATACACAAGACCTGCCTCAATTAGTCATATGACCATAAAAATGTAAAAGAAATATACTGCAGCATATTTCTAGCTACCCTGTGATCTAGTAAATACCTTTTAACCTGGTATTTCAATTTCTGATGAGTTTATAAGGACAGAAACCTATCTATAAGTGAACTAATATCTGTATAATATCTGTATATGTTAGTAATACAAAGAACTATAAGGTAGTATATATTTGTTTTTGAAAGCGTCCAAATAATATCTTTTCCTTTCTTATGAGATAGAGTGTACCCCAGTATATTTTTATACAGCAATTTCAAGTTACAATTGTGCCAATTTATTTCTTTAAGTCATTTTTCCCATTTAACATGTTATTTCAGGCATGAAGTATTTGTACAATTAGTATAGTTCATGACTTTATTTTTGTCATTTACTTGTCAAAAGCTTGTGTAATGTTTTATGTCATGACTGATAACAACATTTATTTTTTTCTGATACATGTTTTTATTTGTATTTATAATCATCACATACAGTTGTTTCCTCTCCATTTACAATGGAGACTACTCCATGTATCAAAAGTATTTGTCTTTCAAGTTTTGCTTTTTAGGATGTATGTTTGTGGTGATATTGTGTTCCCCAAAATATTGTGTACCCTAATAAACTTATCTGAGGTCAGAGAACAGAACAGCCACTAGATATAGAGGCCAGAAAATGGTGGCAGACATGCCTTTAATCCTATCACTTGGGAGGCAGAGATCTGTGAGTTTAAAGCCACACTGGAAACAGCCGGGCATGGTGATCATGCCTTTAATCCCAGGAAGTGATGGCAGAAAGCAGAAAGGTATATAAGGCGTGAGGACTAGGAACTAGAGCTGGTTAAACTTTTAGGCTTTTGAGCAGCAGTTCAGCTGAGACCCATTCGGATGAGGACTCAGAGGCTTCCAGTCTGAGGAAACAGGATCAGCTGAGGAACTGGTGAGGTGAGGAGGCTGTAGCTTGTTCTGCTTCTCTGATCTTCCAGCGTTCACCCCAATACCCGGCATCAGGTTTGATTTTATTAATGAGAACTTTTAAGATTCCTGCTACATATGTTAAAAAATAACTTTTTTGTTTTATTTTTGAGACAGGGTGTCTCTGCGTAGCCTTGGAGCCTTTCCTAGAACTCACTCTGTAGACCAGGCTGGCGTCAAACTCACAGAGATCTGTCTGCCTCTTCCTCCAGAGTGCTGGGATTAAAGGTGTGTGCCACCACCTTCCAGCTGTTAAAAATAACTTTATGCCAAATGTAAAATGTGCTATATTTATGCAACTTTGATAAAGCTTATTTTCTTTTTAAAATTGTAACTATAATGAAGTAATAACATAATATGTCAAATCTGTCACATCATATTATTTTCAGATGAATTGTTTTGTGACATTGATGCAAGTGGATTTTGGTTATCTGCAGCTGCTTTTTTTTTTTTTTTTTTTTTGGTTTTTCGAGACAGGGTTTCTCTGTGTAGCTTTGCGCCTTTCCTGGAGCTCACTTGGTAGCCCAGGCTGGCCTCGAACTCACAGAGATCCGCCTGCCTCTGCCTCCCGAGTGCTGGGATTAAAGGCATGCGCCACCAACGCCCGGCAGCTGCTTTTGATTTAAAGACAAAGTTAGAAAAAAGTAAGAAATATCACAGGGCATAAGGCTAAAACATTTTACAGAAAGAAACCACTGATTTAAAGATGAGTAACACACAGTTACATAAACACATAATTCACTAACACTTTTATATTTTTAAATTCAAAATCTTATATTTTTTGCATTAATGTATTACATTTCCTAGTTTGATAAATTTACTTTCATATGTCATATTGTATTAGTAGTATTAGTACTATTATATTCATTTAGAGGAATATTTGTGTAATATATCTGTTGTTATATACACTCATTTTTATACTTCAAGTAGAAATTATTTATCCTTGGTTTATATACTCATTTTATATTCAAATATATTCCTTCATTGGCACTGATTTTGAGTTTATTTGTACAAGTTAAGTATTTGTTTACTCATTGTTTTACTTTTGAGTTCACAATGTCTGTCATCTGTATGTTCCAACAACTGTCTTCCAATTACAGTAGGAGACATTGCCTACTCTTCTCTCCAGTTTCTGGCTTCCATGATGGAATTGCAATGGTTGATTACGTACTATAACAAGGAGATAGAGTATGTGAGGTTAGCACTTTTAGGAGTGAAATTAAATGCAGTGATCCCAGTTTTCAGTAGTGTCCTAGACACTTGGGACAAAGACGATTTCTAATAATGCAAACACTGTTTCTCCCCAAATCACCAAACTGAGTTGATAATGCTCCACCTTTGAAACCAACTATTTGCATTCACTTCATCATCCTGTGGCATTAACGAGGAATCAGCACTCTACTTCAGATGGCAAAAATGTGCTGCACAACCTACATTTTTAGGTTGTTTGTTTTGCTTTTGAGATAGTGCTTATTCTCTATCCAAGGCTACTCTGGCAACTATCCAGGATGGTCTAAAACTTGAAACAATCCTCCCTTTGTAGCTTTACAAATGCCTGGATAATAGAGCTAGTTGTTATATCCAGATTAAATGTGTATTTTTAGAATTCTTTCACTTCAAGCCTTCAGCATTTACCAAAAGGGAATTATTCCCTTTTAAATTATTCCCTATTAAAATGTCCTTCTGTTATAAAATTTCTACCTGACTTAAATAAAATGAAGCATCTTCTTAATAAAATTCAGCAATTGTAAATGGCCTGGAAACAGAGCATTTCTGTGAGTGCAAGGAGCATGCATATTAATATACTATTTTCTCTCATGCACCTATGACAATAGCAAACATAATGCTTCTTAAAATTGTTCAACAGTAATTCAATGTATTAGATTTGTTCAAAACATAGAATAGTGGAACATACCTTGCTGAGAAATATAATATGCTGTGAATATTGTTTGTCTATGAAACATAATAGCCTTCAAAGTAAATTTTTACACAGGAAGCACAAAATAGCCTTTACTTAATCGCATATGATAAAAATCTGTTTAAAATTTTATAATTTAATTTAATTTTACATGTCAGCCACAGATTCCCCTGTCCTCCCTCCTCCCCGCCCCCCATTCCCAACTTCTCCAGGGCAAGGTCTCCCCTGGGGATTCAGCTCAGCCTGGTAGGTTCAGCTGAGGCAGGTCCAGTCCCCTCCTCCCTTCACCCAAGCTGAGCAGTGTCTCAGCATAGGCCCCAGGCTCTAAAAAGCCAGCTCATGCACTAATGACAGGTCCTGGTCCCACTGCCTGGAGACCTCCCAAACAGTTCAAGCTAATCAACTGTCTCACTTATCCAGAGGGCCTGATCCAGTTCCATGGAGGCTCCTCAGCTATTGGTTCACAGTTCATGAATTTCCACTAGTTTGGCTATTTGTCCCTGTGCTTTTTCCAACCATGGTCTCAACAATTCTTGCCCATACAATCCCTCCTCTTTCTCGCTGATTGGACTCCTGGAGCTCCACCTGGGGCTTGGCCATGGATCTCTGCATCTGCTTCCATCAGTCACTGGATAAGAGTTCTATAAATTCTTATGAGAAGATAATATAGTAATAATTGTCATTGTTTAGGGATAATTTTGGAGCCTATACTATTTGCCAAATAACTTTCAAATGATTAATGAGTAGGACACATACAAATATGTGCAAATAGAACTAATTTAAGGAAAAGCTGGGGGCAGATTAGTTTATCTTCAAAGTATACAAGGTCAGGCCTTAAATCTGGCAGATGATTAACTGTTATCAAGCTGATAAAAAAAATTCAACTAAAAACTCAGCAGCTGGGAGATTTCTAACAATTTTCATCTTTGGCCAAGTGTTTGTTTCTCCAAAGGAGAACAGAGTGGGAGAAACAGCCCTTGGCTGGTTATTCCCACAGACACCTTTAAGTGGAAAGACATGATATGCAGATTGCTTTTTAGATTTAACTTAAAATTAAATTGACTTTTCATTATACTCTACGTAATATAAATATGTATATATTAAATATTTATATACCAATTCACATGATAATTTAGGAATCTGGTTTACATTGTAAGTTCCCCATTCTAGATGGTAGCGGATATATAGATTCACTAAACGGTGAATAACAACAGCACACACTGGGGACATCATTTGAGGAAAAGAATAAAAACAAGTTCTCTTTTTAATAGAATACAAGATAAAGTACTTTTGCATCCTGGAAAGTGAGATTATGGACATGTAATTTACAAGTAGCCACAGACATCAAAATATAGCTCAGTTTCTCATGTGTTTAGGTCTTCAACTAACAAACAAATTCATACAGGACATCTGGACTCAGGATTCCCCCCTCACACTCAAATGGTCTTAAACATTGTCTTACACTTTTCCTTGATGTTTTAAATTGTTTTTAAAAGGAAATAATAACCATATTTTGTACATGGCTAGGGATCAAATTTAGATAAATTTAGTTAAGGACTGTCCTCACTTAAATCCAAGTCATCTTTGGAGTGGAATTTGGATCAGGTGTCTTGGGTTATTTTATAATCTGTCATGTTTTGCATGATCTCAGAAGCTCCTTTACTACTACATAATATTCAATCACATGTATGATATTCAAAATGAATTTATCTGTTTGTCAATTCAAGAAAGCTTGAGAATTTTACAAAGCATGATGATTTCTTTTTTTTTGGTTTTTTCGAGACAGGGTTTCTCTGTGTAGCTTTGAGCCTTTCCTGGAACTCACTTGGTAGCCCAGGCTGGCCTCAAACTCACAGAGATCCGCCTGGCTCTGCCTCCTGAGTGCTGGGATTAAAGGCATGCGCCACCACCGCCCGACATGATGATTTTTAATAAAGCTATTTTACATCCAAATACAAATATTTGCACAAACATATATTTTGAGTCTCTGGTAATTAAGTAGAAAGCAAAGCATAAAGACTAATAGTAAAATACAAATATTTACAAGATACTTATAATTTCAAGATCATACATCTGATTTGAGATTCCCATAGCAACAGAAGATGGTCCCACTAAGTTAACCCCTTTTCTAAGTAGTGTTCAAAATGACCAACTCTGTTGCTTTTAGACATTATGGCAACATTGGTAGTATTATAAATGGACTTTAATTTGCACATAATGGCTAATAATGTCAATTGTGATGTTTTTGTTGTTAATTATTTTCTTCTTCTATGAACTTTCAGTTTAGCACTATGCCTTATTTTCAAATTTTTATTCATTTATTTTTTTTTTGTGATTATAATTATAACATATCACCTCTCTTTTTCCCCTCCCAAGCCTCCCATATAACTTTACTTGCTCTCTCTCAAATCCATGGCCTCTTTTTTCATTAATTGTTGTTTCATATGTATTTAATACACTCTCAATTCAAAATTTGAGACTAGATTTTTTTCTTTCAGTATTGATATCTTAAATATCAAAACACATATATACAAAGAACATATCCATTACTAAAGATGTTCTTGGAATTATTTTCCTTTTACTAGTAACTTAAACACTTTGTTAAATAGTTTTTGAAGTAATTATTTCAATTTTGTTATTTGTTGTTATCAATATTTTATTCTCTCCACACATCCTAAATATATGGTTCTTTGATAATGAGACATATGACTTGAAATTATCCTACTGGAGAAAAGGGCCATTTGCTGTGTGAATTCATTATGTGCAAATTCTTGAAAAATATACAAAGTTATTATTATTTGTTAACGAGGTTCCATATTTTCAGCTCAATACATATAAGTTTATCCATGGCGTGAAAGTTTAGATTCTGTTACTGTTTCATTTTACTCAAGAGAGCCCTATTGTAACTTCATAAACTATGATACACATTTGCTTACACGTTAAAATGATTTACATTTTCTTATAATATAAGATTATGAACATGTATTCAGAGGTCTAGAACTTTACTTGATCCCCTAGCGCTTCATTTCCAGGTTTTACAACTTTGGGGAATTAACTTGGCATCTGCGTGTCATTATTAACTTACCTGAAAAATCAAAGGTTTTCAAAATTTCAACTTTTACAGTGACAATTTTAATTCTAGCCACATAATGATAATAAAATGCTATATAGCTTTACCAAGTAGTATATATATATATATATATATATATATATAAATGACTGTGTGTTTCTGTGTATCAAGTTAATGGTCAATTCTTAAAAAAAACATAAAAATTAAAAATAAATACTCTTTCCAACTCTCATATGTTTGATATTGCATTATATTGCTAAGAACAATAAGTATTCCTTAAATTTGTATGTGATTCATCACCAAACATCAGTATCTATAGAAAACTGTAGATAAAGAAATATAGTCTAAAGAAATTCCCTCTGAAAGCTTTATCTGCCCTTCGATGCTTCACATTATTTTTTGAGCTGTTTTGTCTTTTTACCTAAAAGCTACAAAAGCCACCCACCCACCCACACACACACACACACAACACATGTACACCAAACTAAAGCTTCAAAAATCACTTTCCAAAACATGGAAATGCTGACTCAGTGGTTCATAGCACTTGTAGTCACTGAAGACTACTTGGGTTCCAGGGTAACAGGTTCCCCCTTCTGACCTGTGGATAAAAGGCACATATGCAATGTACAATTTATGTGTAAAGAATGCATTCACATTTTCAAAATAAATGTCTTACCACATTTTCCCCCAAAATATGTCACTTTGATAAGCACAGTTCAATCTCATCAGAAAACAGTGAACTTCTTCCTGCTAATAGTTCACAGAGTCTGTGGCAAATATCAAGCATCTCTGCATGCTCCCAATTTAACCACCTGCTTCCTGTGAGTTCATCTTAAGTGTGATTTGCTCTATCATTAAAAACAACAAAAAACAAGTAAAAAATAAAAAAAATCATATAAAGTAGAATTTTGGAATGACTATTTCAAAGACTAAGAGAAAAATATGACTAATTTTCTTTCTGATCTTGCATGATACTTGAGTTGGATTATGTTTATAATTATGAGAATCTATACTTTATCTTTCAAAAATCTATTTTCTATATTTAATTTTAAATGTAGTTGAGTTTAGTTTTGTTCCTTTCAAAACATTATTATTGTGGTTCACGTAGTTTATTTATTTTGGAATTATATAATATTTTTAAAGTATTCTATTATCTATATGTCAAATAATTTTGGAAGTCCATAAGTATATCAATGTTTCCATTACATTTAATAGTGTCAATTTTTCCATTACATTAAAAGAGTTATTTTTTTTCTTGTCTATATTTTTGATCTTGTAAGCATGGTATTAAACTAGTACTTATTATGTCATTTAATGCTTTTAAAATGATTCTCACTGGTTTAATGGACACCAGCTTGTGCATCCTGTTTACCTTTCTTTAAAGCAACTGTGCCCTCTTAGTCACAGGACGTTTGTTTTTCAGGCTTTTTTTATGGACAGTCTTTGCATAATGATTCTCACTTTGATCCATCTGGAATTTCCATCAAAGGCTCCAGAGGTTTAACTCGTTTTTTAAAGAGATTTTAAAACAAAATCTGAATCACGTTATTCCCCCTTTCTTTAAATTCATCATGATTTCTCATTGAGCTTAAAATAAAAGAGACTACCTATTACAAAATAATTGTATATTCATTTACCAAATCACGGCCTCCTGTCACTCCTGGTGTGTCTCTCCTTATGCTCATCCATGGTAATGTCACTCAAAGGGCACAAAAAGAAAGACGATATTGCCAGTGATATAAAAATATGAGTTTAGGTTATCATTTATTATGTGACTGCCAGAAATAGAGTCAAAGAAAGGGTAGTTATTTAATAATCGGTGCACCTAATTTAAAAGGTTGGTTAGTTAATATAGATAAGATCTTTTGGGGGCCAGAACAGAGAACTGTCAGTTTGGTGTATTCAGTAGCAACAGATTCAAAAAAATGAAATGGAGTTAAATTGAAAAGAATTTTTAAAGGGAAGGTATTGGACATAAGAACAAGTATATGAATGCATGAAATATGTAACTTAAAATTTAGAAATTGTATGGAGTACAAACTTTAAGGAAGTGTTAAAATTTAATGACAAAACTTTTTAAAGCCATAATATACATTAATTACATGAATATAGTTAGTGCAGAAAATACTTTACCACTGAATTTTCATAAAGCATTAAAGTTGTAAGTCTGTTGCTTAGTGTGAGCAAATTAGATAAGTTATAATATCAATCTTTAAGATGAGATACACTTACCTTCCTTTTCTAGAGGAGATAATGAAACTTATATTAGGCCATAGTTCAGATTTCCTTGCATACGCTGTACTGGCAATTACCATAAAACTCTACAATACCCAATAAAAATGAATCCACTGTTTGGAAAAAAAACTTGCACTTCACTGAAGTCAGAGTCATCACATTTCTTCTGTCTAACTTCTTGAATAATAAGAGTCTCTACTTTCTTTTATGTTCTGGGAATTTTCTTCGTGCAAATCGTAAAGGCTTATTTTAGCATGCAGAGGAAGAGACATAGTCTTCTATTGTGTACTTACAGCAATATTTTATTTAAATATAGTTGATTCAGCACAAATTCTCAAGGCTCTAGTCATGTTATAGTTGAATGGATGTAGAATACTTGTCTGGATCGACTCTCATTCTTTGCAGGCTTTCAACCTGGAGAGGTTTAGGTTCTGTCTTCAATTGCCTTTTGAAAATCAAAGTACAATAATATATATCATGTATGTATTTGGTTTTTGAAAAGACACATGAAATCATGTATATAAATATTTTCATATATATGAATATATATTCATATTAAATACTAAGCATGTATATATTTTCATATATATACACATTTATATGTAAGAGACATTTAATTAAATCATGGCTATTAAAAGACAGTAGTGATGTACTTTATGGTTTTATATTTTTTCTACTTTAGTATTCTTAATCTCAAAGACAGCCTTCTACACATTTTGCAAAGACCTTAGAACCAGTCCAAAACAGACTAAGCTGCCCCTACAGAATATATACAAAGACTAAATCCCAGGTGTTGTTTATTGCTAAATCAAGGCCAGGGTGTTTACATTGAGATTGGCTCCTTGCAGTAGATCTCTTTCTACCCATACACTGACCATTCAAGATTCAGCAATTGTTTAATGTCTGCGACTCCTCACCAACTTTGAGCTACATACATGAATCAATGTGACATTACTAGCCTAAGAGAAACTACATGACTTATCTTGCATTTTCAGAATAGGTAGGGCCCTGAAAATGTAACTTACAATTGTCCAGAGTTTGGCTGTGAGGGAGCAGCAGTGGTGGTGTGGAGAGAGACGGCTGTGTAGAGCTATGTGAGAGCTGCTGCAAAATGTGAGTGAAGTATGTGTGTGTGTGTGAGTGTGTGTGTGTGTGTGTGTGTGTGTGTGTGTGTGTGTGTGTGTGTGCTGGGTGAGAAATGAAGAAGCATGAGAGAAGTGTGAGCGAGTGAGTGGGTGAAAGAGTGAGTGAGTAAAGTGTAAGTGAATAATGTAGAAGTGTGTGTATATGAGTAACTATGAGAGAGAGCTATATGAAAGAGCAGTTGCTGTGTAGAGGAGATATGCCTAGGAACTGTGTCAAGTGCTCTATGGTGAGAGATCTATGTAAATGAGATGTTTAACTGTGGCTGTGTGGAGATTTGTAACTGTGTAGAGGCAAGGAAGATGAAGCTGTTTAGAAAAAACATGTAGAAGAGAAATGCAAGTAAAAGAACCATGTGTAGACATGTGAAAAGATGTATGTATGTAAAGATAAGTAGCTGTATGCAGTAGTATGGAGATAAGTATAGCTGGAAGTTTTCCTGTGTCTGCAGCAGATGCATGCAGAAGTTTATATAATTTACAAACTGTATGGCCATTGCCTATGGCTCAAACTTTTTGCTAGCTAGCTCTTATAACTAAACTCACCCCATTTCTATTAATCTATATGTCACGACATGTTCTGTGGCTTTTACCTGTGTGCCATTACATGCTGCTCCCTGGACGGCAGGATGGAGTCTCCCTACCTCTCCTTTCTCTTCCTGTCTATCTGCTTGGATTTCTGCCTGCCTCTAAGCTGCCTTTCCATAGACCAATGCAGCTTTATTTATCAACCAATCAGAGCAACACATTCACAGCATACAGAAAGATATCCCATAGCAGATATGTAGCAGTATGGAGATAGAAAGAGTCAGAGACCATTTGTAAGATGAAGTAATAGAGAAAGTTAAGACAGAAAACATGTATGTTACCATATTTCACCAGTCATAGATAGATTAAAACTTCTTCCTAATTACCCTCAGATAAAAAAAAGGTTTTATCCCTGCCTACCCTGAGGCATTCCTTTTACTACCCTGAACTGATTGTGGGAGCTGGTCTCCCACAGTCCACATTAAAAAGCTGGTAAAAGAGAGTGGAACCAGCCCAAGAGAAAGAAGTGTGTTGAATTCAACAAAGCTGAAAGGAGTTGGAGATCTGAAGCTCCTTTTAACCATAGGCATGGAGATGTAGAGCTTGGAGTTTGCCTAGCTGGTTTTCAGTCTTACTTTGGTCCAGTATTTCCTGTCTATGCTCCCTTCCCTACATTTTGGAGTGATAATGTATATCCTGTGTCTTTATATATTAGAAGTAAGTCATCTATTTTCTAATTTTGATTTCATAGACAATTAGAGTTAGGAGATTGCATGAATCAGAGAAGACATTGAATTTTAGGCTTTTAAATAAGTTTGAGACTGTTATAGACTATGGGGACTTTGAAGTTGGACTGAATAAATTTTTGCATTATGATATGTGGACAAACCTTTGGGGTCAGGGAATAGAATGTGGTAGTTTGAAAGAAAATGGACACCAAAGTGAGTGGCATTATTAGAAAGTGTGGCCTTCCTGGAGTATGTGTGATCTTGTTGGAGGAGGAGTGCCATTGCAGAGGTAGGCTTTGAAGTCTCATATTTGTTCAAGACATGCCCAGTGAGACAGACCACTTCCTGTTGCCTTCATATCAAGATGTAGCCAACAACATATCTGTCTGCATGCCATCACACTTTCAGCTTCCATGCTCCCTGCCATAATGATAATTGACTTAACCTCTGAAACTGTAATCTGCCACCTCAATGAAGTATGTTACTTTATAAGAGTTGCCATGGTCATGCATTCTCTTCACAGGAATAGAAATCCTAACTGAGAAAGGGTCTGAATTTAATTGTGGTTTTTGTACTCAGTGACGCTCTATTGGAACAAACTAATTGTTTTCTTTGCAAGTAGTTATCATTTGGAGAAAGCTCATGGGTTAGCGATTGGTACAGTCCTGTGCCCCCTTCCCTGGGACCTCATCAGTCACAGACTTGTGTAGACCCTCTGCATGCTGCCATGATCTCTGTGAGATCATATGTATATCTATTGATGTAATTACTAAGGCCACTCCACGTAGTTAAAAGGAAGATTTATTTAGTGGGTAACTTACAAATGAAGGGATAGGTAGGTGGTGGGTTCTGGAAAAGATGCAGCGCAGTCCAGCGGCGGCGGTGTTCTCTGGAGAACCCTCTTCGGTCTACCTCTCGCGTCCAGGTCCAGGAAAGAAGAAAGCAGCAGAAAGCAGTGCCGTGCGTCCTGATCTCAGGTCTTCAGGCCCTCCCTTGGCCCCGCCTTGTAGGCATGATAGTTACGAAGCCTTAATGGGGGTTGGAACTTCCAGACCAAAGCTGGAATGGCTACCCACTATATATATCTATCATGTTTAGTGTGTAGATGGCCTTGTTTTTGTGTCTTCCATCTGAATTGGCACTTAAAATCTTTCTGTCTCCTCTTCCACAGAATCCCTTGAGGATAGAGAGGAGGAATTTGATGGAGACACCTCACTTACTACTGAGTGTTCCAAGGTTTCTTACTCTCTGGCCATTGTCCAGTTTGTATCTCTTTATTTGTTCTGATCTACTCTAGGAGGATGCTCTCATGATGATTACTAGACAAGATACGGATCAATGAGTATAGAGGAATGTTGTTAAGAATCATTTTCTACTTTTGTAGACAGCAGTATCTTAAGTTCCTGGCCTATATAGTCTAATGTTCTAAGCCACGCAAACATTTCCAGGCATGGGTACCATCTCATGGAGCAAGCTTTAAATCCAATCAGGTATCTGTAGGTTCCACATGAGAAGGGCCATGTTATGTGCCTTTGTTCTTACTTTCCAGTCGTCCTCTTTCCCTCTTTCCTTTTTTCTCCTTCCCTCTTCCACATCATCATTTTTCTACTCCAATATCATGTCTACAAGGGGTTTTGGTCTAGAATATAAGGAAAAAGATGTAATATCTGAGTTTGGCTCATGAGGGTGTGTGTGGGGGTGTGTGAAAATGTTGTTACAGTATCCATAAATAAAATTTTCAAAAAATAATAAAGTAAATATTTAAAAATGAAAGAATAGCTTTAAATTCTAAACTGCAATATACTTTAGAGAAAGTTCAATGAGCTAATTATAATTATATGTATCTTTCTGTAGTTTCATGTAATATTCTATAACTATCTGATTAGTCCATTTGGTCTATGTTGTAAATGAATTCTGAAGTAAATTCATTCATTTTTTAATATAAATAATTTAGTTATGCAATAGAAAGTTGAATTTCCAACTATTATTATGTCAGGAATTGTATCATTATATATCTTTTAGTGCTGTTTTATAAAGTTGGAAGCCCTGAGATTCAGATCACATGTTTATTTTACTTATTTTTTTTGCTACCTTACTTCATACATTCAGGCTTTTATGTGTTGTGATGAATTTGGTCATTAATGATACTTTGGTAGATCAAATAGCTATGTCTGTTCATTATGACTTTTATTTACGTGATATATTGCCTTCCATCCTTTCAATTTCTGTTTGTGTGTATATTTTGTGGTGAAACATGACTCTTGAGGAAAATACAGTCAGATGATCTTGTTTCTTTATCCAGCTAACTAATCTCCATCTGATGGTTGGGGACCTAAGACTATTTCCAATAGTATTTATTTAAATTTTCTATTCCTGTGATTTTGTTCATGGTTAACTGCTTGATTGGTTGATTTTCTTTTTCTCTTTATCTGAAGATCTTGTGGCTTTACTGAGTTAGACATATTTGATTTCTCTTTGTTTTTCATTGTTAATCTATTCCTCCTAATATTTGTTTCCTGTAATTTATTTTTTGACACCATCTTTTCTCTTCCTATATTTTTTAAGATTCCTGTAAGACTTATCTCTAATGCTAGTTTATTTAATGAAATTGTTTAGTTTGTGATTTTCTTGAAATGTTATTTCTAAAGTGTAACTGTGCTGGATATTGTAACAGTATTACCTGAACTGCAATGATTACTTGACCTTGTCTTTCTTCTCTGTTTTGTCTTCTGTTGGATCTTGTCAACTGATGAAATGTTCACTGAGTTTCATTTAATTTTGACTCATGGGTTTTTAATTTTAAACACTTCTGTTCATTTAGTTTCTTTAAAAACTATTCCTGAGCTGCATTTCTCATCCATAATGTGACTTTTGCATTCACATTGCTGACTTTTTCTTGTTATTAATTTCTTACATATGCTGCTGACATCTTTCTTAAAATAATGCATTGATTTTCTGTGTTCTCAGTCTTATGTGAGGAAAACCACACCGCAAGGAATTATTTGTCTATTTCCATTTATCCTACCATTGGCAAGAGTTGGAGGCCACCAAGACTAACCCTTTCATTGCCTAAGATTCCTGCTTCTGGCTCATCCCACTGTTTATGCCTCTAGACCTGCCAGATCTATGACTGTTTCATGTAGCAATCTGCCACCCAGAGTCTATGATTGGACATCCCAGGATCCCCGATTTGTGAGTGTTGCTTTCAGGTCCCTGAATACTCCAGCAATGTTCTCCCCCTTTAAAGAAAAGGTGGTTCTGAATAGATGATAGAGATATAAAGAGTGTGAAGTGGACTCAATCTAATGCTGACTTGTCATATAAAACTCACTTACACATCCAATCCCCAAATGAGGTTTTATGTTTGTAATTATGCTTGCACCAAAACTGGGAATGAATCTCAGTCTCATTTTAAATGAAAAACATTTCTCTGTTTGACTCAGAGAAAAGTTGTTGGTTTTTCCTTGACCACCAGAGCCAGTCAGACTATTGCTGAAGTTTCATTACTTAACTCTGGGCTCTTAGAATATTTGTGCTTCCCAAGGTCCTTCCTTTTCCTCTTCTGTAGTATATTTCCCCCGAGTTTCCTTAATGCTATGTCAAAAAAGGTTGTTTGCGTTTTATCATCAAGGCACACAACCCACACCGTGTGTTAACGATTGATTCCATATTTGTAATATAAAATAGCACCATCAATTTAATAGTCTAATGCAATAAATTTATGATTTAGTGGATGTTATTTCACCAAAAGGAAAGAAATTAGAAATTAGAAAACAGTCTTTAAAAAAACTTGACTGAGAACAGTATTGAGAAATGTTGGTAATAAATAAAAGTTTTAAATTATGACTATGGAACTTTACATATCATTATAATGATTATGACTGCTGAGGTATTGTTACTAGTTTTAAAACATTTGGTTAAATGTGTTCAAAGATGTTTCATTTATGGATTAACTTCAACATGTATTTTTTTAAGATGTATTTTAAACTGTGTATTCATGTCTCTGTGAGGATATGTTCAAGTGAATGCAGGTACCCAGAGAATCCAGAGGAGGGTACAGGGATCCATTCAGAAGCAGAACAGACTCTTACCCACTGAGCAACATTTTATATAATTTAAACAACAAATAATCATCCATGTTTAGTGAACATAGAAGATTACAATAAAAAAACTGAGGAAAAAAGTCGTACAATGACTCAGTACACTGGTTAAATATGAAGATTTTTTTTGTCTTTGACTCAAACACACTAAAGCTGAAAATCAGCTGTCTTTTTAACAAGCTGCCCAACAAATTTTATTCAAAGTAACTTACAGAAAAAAAATCTATTCATGTAAGGAAAAAAAAGACAAGTTCAAAACTAAAGCAAGCATAGCTTATTTTGACATGTATTAATGTATGGAAAAAGTGTCTCTACTGAATGTGTTGAGCATGCAGAAGTTTAAATGAGGGCCTATTTAAAAGATGATATACTTTAGATGAGTCATGAGAAAAGGCTTGGTGAGACAGGAGGAGCAAAATGTACAGAGATTATTAAACTCTACATGTTAATTTTAAATGTAATTTAGTTCTGATTTTTTTAAATAAAAAATAAAGAAGAATGTTTTAACAAAATACGTTTTCTTTTGAAAGACATATATGGCACATGTATTTTCTGGAGTACTTTAGCTTACTTATCTCTGAAGAATCACCTACAACCCAACAATTTCATTTAAAAATCAGCAAGCACCGTATCTTTATCATTTTAGTTAAAACAGTCAAATGCATGTTTTAAAGAAGAACTGTGAGGCTTTATACATAAAATTATTTAGAGATTAAATTTGACTTAATTTGCATGTGCATAGATGAAATTCTGTTGTCATATTCTCAAAACTTACTTGCAGGCAAGAAAAATTGTAGGTCAAAAATGGTTGGGGCTGGGTTGGTGTCCCAATCCCTCCACTGGAAAATTTGCCTGGAAATAGACAGTTCAGGCTCTGCATTACTAGGAGTCTTACCTAGGGTCACCCTCATAGATTCCTGGGAGTTTCCATTGACCTAGGCTTCTAGCTCATCCCAGAGATACATCTGAGATTCCCCTTATCTCTCCCAGTGCTCTCACCCCCCCCCCCCCCCCCCCCCATCCCCCCTGTTCACATCCCCATTCTCCTTTCCAAGCCCCGCTCCACTGTCCATTGGCAGTGGCCGTCCTATGTGCCCTTCACAATGAGGTTCATGCATCTCCCCGTATTGAACACTCATTATTATTTAGATTCTCTGGGTGTGTAAGTTTTCATATTGCCATGCCTACAAGATGTGCCTGGGTAAAAATTGCACAGAAATTGTAAGAGTGACCAACTAATGACTGGCACATCTGGAGACCCCATACCCTGAGAGGGAGTTCCTGCTTGAAGACCAGAACCCAGAGGCAGAATACCACAGAGACCTAGGATAGAAGCAAATACAAATGGAAAAAATGGGGGGGGGTCAATGAAATGATTTCTAATGATATTCTGCTATTCTCATAGACTGGTGCATAGCCAAATTGTCTTGTAGAAGCTTCACCCAGCAACTCTTGGGAACAGATGTGGAGGCCCACAGCCAAACATTAGGTGGAACTGAGGAAAGCTCGTGGAAGAGGGGGAGAAAGGATTGTAGGAGCCAGAGGGGTCAAGGACACCACAAGAAAACCCACAGAACCAACTGGCCTGGGCTCATAGAGATTCACAGAGACTGAACTGATAAGTAGAGAGCTTGCATGGGACTGACCTAGGCCCTCTGCATATGTTACAATTATGTAACCTGGTCTTCTTGTGAGACATCTAACAGCGATGGTTGTCTAACGTTCGTTTAACTAGCAGATTTGCTGCATTTGTTTAGCTATGTAAAGATGTATTGTTTTTTTTAATTATGTAAAGTTGTATTGCTGTTTTACCTTTCCTCCCTAAGGTACTGATTGTTATAATAAAAAGCTGAATGGTCAGTAGTGAGAGAGGACTTTTGGGCAGGGAGAGTAAGTACGGGGCAGTAATTTAGGCTGGGGGAAGAAAGAAAAAGAGACACCATGGGCTATATAGTAGTACATGGAGGAAGCACGAATGAAAGAAAGATAAAAAGCATCAAGGCAAAAATGTAGATGAATAGAAAAAGGTTGTATTAAATTAAAAGGGCTAGTGGGTTGTGAGCCTAGCCTTTAATGGCGCATGCCTTTAATCCCAGCGCTGGGGAGGCAGAGGCAGACGGATCTCTGTGAGTTCGAGGCCAGCCTGGGCTACAGAGCGAGATCCAGGAAAGGTGCAAAACTACATAGAGAAACCCTGTCTCGAAAAACCAAAAAAACAAACAACAACAAAAAAAGAGCTAGTGGGACAAGCCTAAAGTAAGGCCACGCATTCAATTCATAATTAATAATAAGTCTCTGTGTTTTTGTTTGGGAACTGGTTGGTGGACCAAAGGCAATTCCAACTACAAGTGAGAGCAGTGGTTGTCTCTGACTCTGTTACCTACTGTTGGGAAAAATTCCTGCTGCAGTGTTACCTCCTCTAGCCTTAATAGAAGAAGAGATGCCCAGTATCACTGGAACTTGATATACTTTAGCTGGCTGACATCCATGTGAGTCCCATCTGTATCTGAAGATAAACAGCAGAGGAGGAGTCAATGGGGGGATAGAGGGCTGTTGGCAAAGGTGGGAAAGGTAGGGGGAAAGAGAGGACGGAGGGGAAATTTTGGTTGCAATATAAAAAAAATTCTAAATAAAAATAAGAACAAAAATTTACTCATAAATACTTTTACTTAAAATTGCTTAAAGACCTAATATTAAAGTCCATCTTTTATGGCTTTTAAGCTTTTGTGTGTTTTACCCAGATTATTACTATTTTCCTATACAAATGAAATATTTCACAAAAAAATTCACCTTTATTTTCTATAATTGCAGCAAAAGCATGCCAATGTAAATCTGTCAATTTCTAAATAATAACATATACATACTTTACATTGTGTCATGTAAAAGCAAATATTATGTGTCAAATACTTTGTTTACTTTTGTTGCATTTTAAGAGTCAAAGACAGAAATGAATTATGGAGAAGAGTTAGCTGTTTGGGCTACTTTTTCTGAACGTAAGTTTGATCAAAATCATTTTAGACTTTTAGCTTTTCTGGACCAACTTCAAGGAAAAGAATACCTTTTCAAGTTGAGATTATGCTAGGGTAACACATCAGTTGAGAATTGGTACAGACAGCTTACTAACCATTAAAATTGCTCAGAAATACACAAAAGAACTGGATGTGAAAAATGAAAACTCTTTTCTGTGCCTTCTATTTCCTTGATTTATGAAGCTGAGCTGAAAAAGGAAGATTAATTTTAAACAAAATATTTATTTTCTTTATGTTCTTATTTAGCAAAATCAAAAAGAACAAACACATAAGAAAAATTGCATTACCATATGACTAAACATTGACATTTGTAAATTAGTACATAATTTTCACACACAAAATGATTTAATGTAGTTTCAAACTGTAGAGAATACCCAAGTAATTTCCAAAGAACTTTGTCTTTGCTGATGGTAAGTAAAGTGATAGTTTCCTGACACGCTATAATACATACACAGAGGCATTTGTTTTCCTTCTTTGTCTTAATGACTTTTGCTATATATTTCTATCTGTTACCAATATTTGCATCTTTTGGAAGTAATGTTAGAATAGTTGGTGTATATAATATTTTATATAAACTCAGCTGTGTAATTGGAATTGTCATAGAAACCAGTTAGTAGAAGTATGGTTGTTGTATTTTTCTTTAAAAAATATTTTCTTTGTTCACAATTTTTCTATCAGATATAGCTTACTTTATCTATAACTAGTTATCAAAGCTATATAATGAAGACATGGTGTTGAATATACTCACTATGAAGAATTCTTTCTCATTAGAGCAAAGTGCATAAATTAATAGCACCTTCAGCATTGCAAGCATTGTATCAGCCATGTTTATCATAAGATAAATTATAATGTATTTTCAGATAGAAATTTCTAAAAAGTTAAGTCTTGCATGTCTCGTATATGGTATTATTTTATTTGTACTGAAATGTGATTTGTATGTTAATAAATAAAGTTGCCCAGGGGTCAGAGCTATTAGAGCCATAGCAAAAGCTGGGCGTTGGTGGTACATGCCTTTAATCCCAGCACTTGGTAGGCAGAGCTAGGTAGATCTCTGTGTGGTCAAGGATACAGTCAGCATTGGAGACACACGCCTTTAATCTCAATACCAACCATAAAAGACCTGGAGTGACCTACAGACAGGCAGTGACGAGACGTCATGTGGTTGGGTTTACAACCAATGAGAAGGCAGAACAGAAAGTCTATTTAAAGACAAACACACAGGAAGTAGCTCTCTCTTGGCTGTAGAGGATCACTGGAGCAGGAAGGGTAAGGCTCTTAGCTCTGACCTCTTGGCTTTCTTCTCTGAATCAGCTCTGTGTTTCTTATTCAATAAGACGGTTGGTTACTTCTACACTCGTATATCAATTTTTAGTTTTCCACTAAAAATATGCTTACTTTTTCTTTTACACTAAATAATGAAGGCCTGTATTATGACATAATATTAGCTCTCTTTAATTATTGATTTTATTTCATCATCCTCATTCCCTCAAGTAATTATAAATTGTAAATGACAAAAAAATAAAGAAATCAAATGAAATTATTTGGACAAGAAATACTTCCTTGTACACCTAAAAGAAGTAAGAAACTGAGCCACATTCTGCAGACGCCAAAGAGAGTTGTTCAGACAAGGATGCAATAGTGAGAATGTCCCTTAGTGTGCTAGAAAAGTGATTAGTCAATGGGCAGACTGTATTTTACCAATTAAATTATTTGAAACTAGGCTCCTACCACTACACGGAGTTTGTAAAATAGGGTTTTAATCAGCTTCACCTAATGTATAATTACACTACAAAATAATGACTCCCTGGTTTTTGAGAAAGGCACAAGTAGACTACAAAACTGGAAAAAGTTGTGGAAAGATTTACATCTCACAGGGACAGACAAATAGTTAAAGGTCTCTTAAGTCAGTATTCTAAGAAAGTTGTTCTAACTGGATAGCTATGGAAATCACTGTAAAATTTTGTCAAAAAGCAGAAAATAAACCTACCACATGATGTATCTATAATCTACACTGCTGGGCATAATCCCAACGGACTCAATCTATGACTACAGAGATATGTAGGTGGAGTTTTTCTGTCCCACAATCACTCTCAAAAAAGCCCACTGAGACTTATATTAATTATAAATGCTTGGTCAATAGCTCAGGCTTATTTACAACTAGTGCTTTCATTTTAAGTTAACCCATATTCCTTATTTACACTTTGCCACATAGCCATACCTTTATTAACATGACACATTCATCTCCTGCTTCCTCTGCATCTCTCTGGTGACTCCAGACTCTGCCTTTCTTCTTCCCATAATTCTCAGTTTGACTTTCCTGCCTCCTGCCTAACTTTATCCTGTTCATTTATTGACCAGTCAGCTTCTTTATTAAACTATCACAGTGAAAAAATCTTCACAGTGTACAAAAGGATTATTCCACCACTTTTCCACATTTTTGTCAAAAAAGAAAGGTTTTAACTTTAACATAGTAAGATTATATATATATATATATATATATATATAAAACAGTTATCAAGTAAGAATTACAGTTACAATATCTATTCTATTTATATTTGGCAAAATTAGAGAAAATATTCTATTATCTATTTTATCTTTGTGACTCCAAAGTTTTGAACTTAATTTACTTTCTATTATAACTAAGAAAAACTATAACCATCTTGCCTTTAACTCCATCAAAAACGCCAGAAAGGTGAAATGTTACTTAATGACAGGAACATCTAGCTGCCTGGACAATCGCCTTAAGTTCTTCTGTAATATTGGAGCATCCAAGTTATGCCCACAGGCCTAGTTTATCTGTCAGACTTTTCTGAGTAGCAGGTAATTTTGAAGGACTGTCCTACCTTGTCTTGGCAAGGTTTGGCAACTACCTTTTTTGTATTCTGCTCGTCCAGTTTGGACAGTATACTGTCAGCAATTGAGATAAGGGCATTTTCTTTGCCCACATGGCTAGGTTTTGCCATAAAGAAAACAAGCTCCATACAGAATGTCTCTGATGCCCGTTATCTTTGTTGAAGTAAAATTGGTGATGCAATGAGCAGACATGACTCACTGTCATGAAAAGTCATAGGTTGTTAAACATATTAAATGCCATATTGTGTAGTTCTTTGAAGTGTTTGAAGACCATCTATCTATCTAAATACATCTGTGTCTAACCTTAAAAACATACCTAATAGCGAGGCAGTGGTGGTACATGACTTTAATCCCAGCACTCAGGAAGCAGAGCCAGGCAGATCTATGTGAGTTTGAGGCCAGCCTGGGCTACAGAGTGTGTTCCAGGAAAGGCACAAAGCTACATAGAGAAACCCTGTCTCAAAAAACAAACAAAACAAAACAAACAAACATACCTAACATGGCTCTAAGTTTTACTATTATAGATGAATAATATTTAATTTTTATTTCTTAACTATATATTATACTTTAAAATGATCTGCAAAAGCACAATACCCCAAACAAGAGTAGAAACACACATACAGAATAATAAAAATAATTTTAAATTTGTATCAATAAACTAAAATCAGTACCAAAGTAAATATTTTGAGATTAATAGCTATTTTTTGGAAT
>CABHPH010140849.1:28535-40933 GCA_902168325.1 Peromyscus nudipes | reverse complement strand
GAAGTGACAGTTGGTTGTCTTGTGTCACGGGCTGGCCTTAACTCACTCTGTAACTGAGGAGGACCTTGAACTTCTGACTTCTGGCTCTTCGGCCTCCACCTCTTTAATGCCAGGATTTTAGTGATGAACGTCCATGCCCTGTTTACGTGGGCCTGGGGGTATAAGCCAGGGCTTCACACCAACAAAGCTATGCCCTCAGCCCCAAAGATAGTGCGTAGGAAAACCACACCACTTATCTGGCGAAGACTGTTGGGGCTGCTTACATCCAAATACCACAGAGAGATAAAACAACCGAAATCGATTTCTTCTAGTTGTGAGGGCTCAAGTTGAAGATCAAGGAGCTGGCAGGCTGGGTGTATGGTAGGGGCCTGCTTTCTGTTCATATTTGGCATTTCCCCCTCTGGGTCCTGGCATGGAGGAAGGAGGGAGCTAGCTCTCTGGGTCCTTCTTTATAAAGCATTAATCCCATGACCTAATCCCCTACCCAAAGCTCACTTCCTGGTTCCATCATTGTGGGGCTTGGGGGTTATACCGGCTGGTTTTGTGTGGCAAGTTGACACAAGCTATAGTCATCAGAGGAAGGAGCCTCAGTTGAGGAAATGCTTCCTTGAGCTCCAGCTGTAAGGCATTTTCTCATTTAGTGATCAATGGAGGAGGGCCCATGGGGTGGGTGGTGCCATCCCTGGGCTGGTGGTCCTGGGTTCTATAAGAAAGCAGACTGAGCAAATCATTGGAAGCAAGCCAGTAAGCAGCACCTCTCCATGGCCTCTGCATCAGCTCCTGCCTCCAGGCTCCTGCCCTGCTTGAGTTCCTGTCCTGACTTCCTTCAGTGATGAACAGCAAAGTGGAAGTGTAAGCCGAATAAACCCTTTCCTCCCCAACTTGCTTCACGGTCATGGTGTTTCGTCACAGCAATAGAAACCCTAACTAAGACAGAGGGGTGTGAGCATCCAGCCCATTGCAGAAGCTATAGGTGTGGTCCTGACACACTGGGTGTTAGTGTGAGGGAAGCCTCCTGGCTGCAGCCCAGCTCTGCCCTCTGTTCAGGGACTACCTCAAGAGGGGTGCGTGTGCATGTGCGTGTGTGTGTGTATGTGTGTGTGTGTGTGTGTGTGCACATGCACATTTTGCCCAGTGCATGCTAGGCAAGCCCTGTACCTCTGAGCCGTACCTCCACTCCCACTTCTACCTTCCCTGGGACTTTTGAAAGCAGGAACTCAGCAGCAAGGAGAAAAGCCACCTCTCCAGAGCTTCAGGACAACCCTGGTGAGGTCATCTGTGGTGACGTTTAGACTGTGTTTCCACAGACCCACCAGACTGGGGTGAGGCCCCTCAAACACACTCTTGGCGCTGCCAAGACTGAGTGGCCTCCAAGGCCGCAACTGACCCATGGGAGATTCATCCTGACCGGGGCCCAAGCCCTGGGTGACCTAGTGTCTCGGTATCCCAGCCACTCTGATTCCCTGCTGGCAGGGTTACCGTGAAACCCAGACATCACTCATGGTGTCGACAAAACTCTGGCGAAGGACTGACACATAGTAGGTGTTCAGCAAATGACAGCTTCTGCTGTGACGAGCATGGGACAGTCATTTCTCAAGCCAACACTCCTCCCTCTACCCTTAGCTGCCCAAGACTGGAGGAACCAGATCCCCAGAACGCTTTGGGGTCTCCAGTCTTTCCTCTTGACTCCTGACGACCCTATTCCAACAGAGGGGGAGAAGCTTCTTTGCCCAGCTTCTCCCAGCTTCTCGATGTCTCTCCCACTCGGACTGGGCCCACAGGAGCTGCCATGAGGCTTACTGGAGATAGGAAACTGAGGGTCTTACTGGGCCCGTGTCAGGGGGACTTCTGACCTCTGAGAGTCCCCAAAGCAGCCTTTGCCCCTGCTGTCTGCAGTGGGCCAGGCCACGGGTCACTAGGACATTGGTGTCCAGGGAATAGCACAACCTGAGTGATGGACACACGTGGCTGGGGTAGTGACTTAGCACCTCCAGGGTGGTGGGTGATGCTCAGGAAGGCTCACAGACCCTGTCCCCTCCCCTTAGTAATGCAAAAAGGGAACTCTTCTTTAAAAAAAAATTTTTTTTGGATTCATGATGTGTGTTTATCTATGCGAGTATATGCAACACGGGTGCAGGTGCCCTTGGGGGACAAGAAGATGGTATCACACTGGGCAGTGGTGGTGGTGCACACCTTTAATCCCAGCAATCAGGAGACAGAGACAGGCAGATCTCTGAGCTGGAGGCCAGCCTGGTCTACAGAGTCCCAGGACAGCCAAGGATACACAGAGAAACCCTGACTCAAAAAACCAAAAAAAAAAAAAAAAAAAGAGAGAGAGAGAGAAGCTAGCACCAGATCTCCGGGAGCTGGAGTCAGGCAGTTGTGAGCTGCCTGAGGTAGATAACTGGACTCTAAACTCTGGGAGAACAATAAACATTTAAATGCTGAGCCAACTCCTCAGTCCCGGAAAGGGAATTTTATTATGGAGACCTTCCTTTCCTTCTCCCGCTTGTGGGAGAGGCAGAGAAAGAGTTCATCCCTGCCACAGCACTAACAGTGTATGAGGACTGAGGGGAAGGGCGTCTGTGAGCTATAAACACGCCCTCAGGGAACAATATACAGGGAAAAGTGTGTTGCCAAGTAATTTGCACAATCTGACTCTACCTGACACTCTAATGTTCTACTACCCAAACCTGGGTCACAGTAAAAGAAACTAATTGCGGGTGCTTTAGGCAGACAGGACATTTGTAGAAAGAATGTGGGGGGGGGTCCTAAGACTCTCCAGATGGTTTGGAGAGTTAGAGGGAAGATAAGCTTACTGTGAGGCTGGCGTCCAGCTCCTCATGACTGGCCTTGCCTATCCTGTGTCTCCATGGATTCCATACAACCCACTGATTGAAGGTTCCAGAAAAGGGTGTGAGGGCCGGAGCTCCAGGCAGGCCCCACGAGGAGGCTGGGGCCAGTGAGCCACTGGCGGTTCTTCACATTAACATGGCCTTCAAACACAGAAAACGGCAGATGACAGATTTAAGTGACAGAGGTCTTAAGACTTCAAGAAGAGTTGTCTTTGGGTAGTGTATTCTAGTTATTTTGTTGCTGTTGTTGTTTTCATTATAGAAAGCTGGACATGCACACCAGTGTGGACAGAACACTAAAACAACCCCATTTAGAACTTCAGTTTTGAGCTCATGAGCAATTTTGTTTCATTTATACTTGGATCCGCCTCCTTCCCGGATTTCAAACTGCCAAACTAGCCAGAATATCCCGAAAAGCCAACCCTAAATATTTTACCACTTCACCGAAGCTAAGGGTTACACATCTGTTTTTTAAATTGTTCTTTGCTTTTTGAAACATAGTTTCAAGTAGGTCAGGCCTCGAACTAGATAGCAGCCCAGGTTGGCCTTGAACACAGGATTAGCCTGCCTCCAAATCCCCAAGGCTGGGATTATGGGTATGAGACCCAAAGCCTGGCTGTTTGTTTGCTTATTTCTTTGAGATTGTCTCATGTAGCCCAGATGAGACTCAGACTTCTAAGATGACCGAGGATGACCTTGAACTCTTGATTCTCTTGTCTCTACCTCTCAAGTGCTGGGATGGTAAGAATAAGCCACCACATCTGCCTGCTAAGGATTATACTAACTTTTGCTGGGGGTTAGAGAGAAGCTGGAGACAGAACCCAGGGCCTTAAATACACTAAGCACACACTGCTCCTCAGTTACATCCTCACACATAATAGAATTTTTACACTAATTAAAACAAATCAGAGAGATATCTCTACTAATGGCTTTCCCCCCTCCATCCATAAAAATAATGATGCTCTCCTCACTTTTAGTTTTTAACTTTTTTTTTTTAGATCTATTTTTGTTTTATGTGAGTGGGTGTTTTGCCTGCATGGATATCTGTGTACTGCATGCATGACTGATGCTTTCAGAGGCCAGAGTTGGATCCCCTGGAACTGGAGCTACAGATAGTTGTGAGCCACCATGTAGGTGCTAGGGATTGAACCTGGTCCTCTGCAAGAACAGCAAGTGCTCCTAACCACTGAGCCGCTTCTCTGGCCCCGATCCTCATTTTACTAGGATGGGTCGGTCTTTCTGCGCAGTCCAGTGTGATCCTGAATCCAAGAACCTCTTGCCTCAGCTGCCTGAATGTTCTGATCACAAGATTCGCTTTCCGTTTGCTCTCACAAACAGCAATACACAGTTGAGCATGACTCACAGACCCCGACCTTAGGAAAGGAGAGTCAAAGGCATACAGGACAAGGTCTAAGTCTTATTGGGAATTGCTTGCATCCAAGTAACCTGGCCCCTGAGTGATGACTTCAGGAAGGATGTTAAAGACCGCAATAGTGAACCAGAAGGCCTAGAAGGACTTCGGGAGTCAGCCAGATCCCCCAGCTCTGGTCCCGGAGGACGTCTTGTCTGTGTTCTCCGTGCAAGAGACTTCCTCTGTGCCCTGCCACTCAGCAGAGAGTGAGACTATGCTTCCAAAGTGCTCGTGGAGGACAAGAGGGTTGGAGATATGAACCCACCCTCAGTCCAGCACTTCAATCCCCTACACCTCCAGCCCCACACATTTGCAACATTCCCTCCCAGGGAGAGGATTCAGACAGTTCTAATTATATCCCAACAACTAGGGCATACTTGACTCCTAAAAGCTCTGGACTAAACCCTGGCTGAGTCTAGACAGACCAAGGGCAATGGCCAGAAGGAAGGACAGCCTTGGAAGCTGGACAGACAGCTCCCTGGGTGGCTGTCTCAAATGGACCTGTGCTTGCACATGCTCGGCTGGAGAAGAAAATTCAGCGCCAGAACTGGTCAGAGAGTGAGTGATTCCAGGCTGGACTGTGCACACAGTGGAGAGAACAGGTGGCCCGGACAGCAATTCACAGAGGCTGGTCCTACGGAGCACAGAATCCCGGACTTCGTACCAGGCCAGGCCTGTGTGCAGAGCTGCAGCCATGGAGAAGTCCTGTGCATACCTCCCTGCCAGGCAGCAACGTCTTCAGTTTTTGAGGTTCAGTGGTACAAGCCCACCTGCCCCACCTAACTCAAGGGACTGTCACCCCATGGGAAGGACCAAGAAAGGGGGTGTCCGAATGACTCCTCCACTGGCCAGACGGTATGACCCAAGCTTTCCACAGAGGACGGCCGTGGCCCCAGGGAGGGTCAGTGACTGCCCCAAATCAAATTCCTACAGTGAGATGCAGACCCAGATAATCAAACTTGACCCCAAACTCTTACCAGGCTTTGGACAAAAAGAAAGGAACAGGGCCTGCCATGAGGAGAAAACAGCGATATGGTCCCTTGGAGCCCCTCGCGGAGATCATGGGCTTCTCCAGTCAGATTACAGAGGACTGGTTTGTGACAGGAGGTCGCGGACATCTAGATGGGGGCCTGTGCACAGCAGGAGCCACACTGGCTTTTTTTCTTAAGATGTATTTTTATTACTTTAAGTTACACGTACACTTTTGTGTCTGTGCCAGGAATGTGCACATGAGCTCAGGTCAGAACCCCTGGAGCCAGAATCACACACAGGCAGTTGTGAAGCAATCGGTGTGGGGGCTGGGAACAAGTCCTCCCCAGAGCAGCAGAAGCTTTTAGCTACTGAGCCATCTCTCCAACCCCAGACTGAGCTCTCGCTTGTTTGTTTGTTGTTGTTGTTGTTTTTTGAGAACGTCACTAAGTAGCTTGTCTGGCCTTGAAACCCTTCCTGCCTTGACCTTCTGAGCACTGGGATTGTGGGTGTTTATGAAAAAATCCAGGTTACACTAGGCTTTTGAATAGTAAAATCACTGGATTTAAAGAAAGTGTTCTCAGGGCTGGAGAGACGGCTCAGTGGTTCCGAGAATACACTGCTCTTGCTGAAGGCCTGAGTTTGGTTCTTATTACCCGGGTCTGGTAGCTCATAACTGCCTATAACTCCTTCTGGGCCTCCAGCCTTTGTGGGCACCAGGACTCAAGTTCATATATACCCACCCCCATGAGTGCATAATTAAAAATAAAATAAATCTTCAAAGAAAAAAATGTGGCCAGGCAGTGGTGGCACACCCCTTAGTCCCAGCACCCAGGAGGCAAAGGTAGGTGGATTTCTGTGAGTTTGAGGCCACCCTGGTCTACAAATCGAGTTCCAGGACAGTCAGAGCTGTTACACAGAGAAACCCTGTCTCAAAAAAAAAAAAAAAAAAAAAAACCTCAGTGTGAAGGGCAAATTGCAGGATAAACAACATTTGTCAGCTACGTGGAAGATACCAGCCTGATGCTCACCTCATGAGCAGTAACCAGAACCAGCTAATGTAAGCACCAAGGAATTTAATGGAAGTCCATAGAGCTGGAGACCTCACAGGATGTACGAGAGAGACAGAGCTTGGAAGGGCTCTGGCCACCAGAGGTGACTGTGGCCAGGATGCCCATAGGGCAGCGGTGCCTGCTGCACCTGCTTCTGGAGATGACCTTTAGCCACGGTGTCCTCAGCTCACTCACCCGGGAGCCAAATCCTGAGGCATCCAGTTGGCCTGTAGACACCACATTCCAGTTCCAGTACCAGCTGGGGCAGGAGTCAGGAGAGGCGGGGACTTGACCTCTTCTGCTGTCCCAGAGGGAAATGGTAAGAGGAGATCTCCCCCAAGGAGACCAGATGCTCTTGGCATTGGGCTGTGGGGACCCCACAAGGGCAGCCAGCCTCTACCGGGCCTTTGTCTCCATCCTGCTGATCCCTCAGCTTGACGAAACTTCTCACCGCTGTATCCCTCCCAAAACTTCTCTCTCTGCACGATTACCACCCACTAGGGCCTCTCTGGGTCTCTGTCTTCCAACATTTGATGCTCCTGTGGACGGTGGGGATGGTGACTCATCCCAGCCCAGCAAAGCACTGATGTATCTCTTAGGTTCTTCCCTTCATGCAGCCCTGGAGCAAGACTGCCATCACCCCCAAGGTGAAGCTGAAGGTCCTTTGTTGAGGGGGGCAGTGAAGGCAGGGGGTGGAGCCAGGACATGAGGGTGAGGGGAAGGAGTGAGGCCTTTCACAAACCTGTGGGCGGCTTGCCACAGCCTCTCTGCCAACCTGACTTGTTTCTGTCCCAAAGGCCACTGTCCTCCCATCCAACCTTTCCCTTTGCCCCGTGCTCAGCTGGGGCTGGCAGACTCTTGGGCCTGCAGATCCTCTGGTCTCCCTCCATGGCTTCAACACTCCTCTAGAATCCCCCTATATTTGTATATCTCCACCAAGACATTTTTTTTTCCCTCCTGGAAATATCACATTTGCAAAGGGAGGAGTCCCCTGTAATAATTCCCAGAGTTCCTTTCCTTCCCTCTGAGCTCTGATTTGGTGTGCAGCCTTCCAGGTCATCTGGTTACTTAGGATACATGTCCAGGACATGGTCCTGGCTTTTGGAAGTGTTGGTTTTGTTCTCACGATACCCTAAGCACCATTCTGGGCCATTGTTTTTTTTTTCCTACTGTATCATTTTGGCTACACTTGGCACACTGTGTTGTGACTACCTCTCACTCCTTTGGTCTACCCCATTAGAGGGCAACGTTTGTGCCTTTTACTCTCGGTGTTCCCAGGGAGGTGTTTGAAAATGGCTTTTAATAAATATGCATGTGGTGGTCATGGGTGGTGGTCATGGTGACGCACACCTTTAATCTCAGCACTTGGAAGTCAGAGGCAGGAAGATCTCTGAGAGTTTGAAGCCAGCCTGGTCTACACAGAAAGCTCCAGGCAAGTCAGGGCTAAATAGTAAAGCCCTGTCTCAAAAAAAAATATATATATATATACATATACATATATATATACATATATATATAATTGTAATGATAGTATTTAACTTGATTGAAATGTTCAATCATAAAACTATGCCTCAGGCATAGCTTTCTGTTTTCTAAACAGGGTATGTTCTGTCCACAAAGACGACTTTTGAGATGTTCCTCAGGGGCTTTTTATCATTTTCACTTGAGTTCAACACAGGAGCCAACAGTCTCTGTGGAGAGAGCCTTTCCCTCTCTGGGGAAGAGTGATTTATTCACCCAGCTCAGTGTGACCTAACATGATTTGAATCAAATCTACCCATCTTTTCTTATATGACTATTTCTTTTAAACTTAGAAACTCCTCTCATGTGGTGATATTTTATTTGTGCTGAAATGTGGTGATATTTTATTTGTGCTTTAATAAATAAAGCTTGCTTGGAGATCAGAGGAAAAAACCAGCCATTATAAGTAAACACCAAAATCATGCAATGTTAGCAGACATCTTTAATCCTATCACTTGGGAGGCAGGGATCTGTCTGGACCTATGTGAGTTCAAGGCCACACTGGGAACAGAGCCAGGCATGGTGGCACACGCCTTAAATTCCAACACTAGTTAACCATGGAGGTCTGGAGGTCTGTACAGACAGACAGGAAGTGACAGAGCTGGGCAGGAAGAGGAAGTGATGTAGCCGGACAGAGAGAGCAAATCAGATGGCAGAACAGCAAGGCATATAGGTGTGGGTAGACAGGAAGCAGCTTGCTTTTTGGAAGCTACAGAGTTGGTGAGGTGAGATTAGCTTGTGGCTGTTCCTATTCCTCTGATCTCTCTCAGGTTTTCACCCCTATATCTGGCTCCGTGTTTTCTATTAATAAGACTGTTTAGAAATTCATCTACAATCTCACCTCCAGTGATCGTATTGCTTACTTTCTTTCATAGAAGAAGAGGAAGAAGGAGGAGGAGGAGAAGAAGAGGAAGAAGAAGCCGTCGCAGCAGCAGCTATGGTTTTGAAAACTTCAGTTGTTTGGAATTGGTTTTGTTAGAAGTAGATCTAGAATTTGAAATTCGCTTCAAGAGCTGTCTGTGTTCTTGGGCCCTCTTCAGTGTCTTGGCATTCAAGAAAGGAGCCTCCAATAAGCCTGGTGCTAGAGGCGCACACCTTTAGTCCCAGCGCTTGGGAGGCAGAGGCAGGTGGATCTCTGAGTCTGAGGTCAGTCTGATCTACAGAACAAGTTCCAGGACAACCAGGGCTACACAGAGAAACCCTGTCTCAAAAAAAAAAAAAAAAAAAAAAAAAAAAGCAAAAGTCACAACAAAAAAATCAACAAAAGCAATCAAGAAACAAAACAAAAAAACATAGAAAAAGAAGGAACGCCAAATAAAAGGCTTGCGGGGACTGGAGAGATGGCTCAGGGGGCAAAGTGGCTGATATCGAAGCAGGAAGCCCTGCATTCAGAGCCCCAGCACCCACACACAAGCTGGGCCAGCCCCCACACACCTGTAACCCCTGTGACGGTGGGCGGAGACAGGTATATCGCCATGACCAGTGCCTGCGTCTCTTTTCTGAGAGGTGTTCAAGCTAGGTGTGGCGTTGCACGCCTGTCATCTCAGCACTGAAGAGTCGGGAACAGAAAGAGGCAGAGTCCAAGGCTAGCCTGAGCCACAGAGCAAGATTCTAGCTGGCCAGGCAGTGGTGGTGGTGGTGCATGCCTTTAATCCCAGCACTTGGGAGGCAGAGGCAGGCGGATCTCTGTGAGTTCCAGGAAAGGTGCAACGCTACACAGAGAAACCCTGTCAAAAAAAAAAAAAAAAAAAAAAAAGAGTCTATCTAAACAACAATGAGAGCCGAAGGGGCTTGGTGGCACACCGCTTTTAATCCGGGCACTCAGGAAGCAAAGATGAGAAGATCGATGCAAATTCAAGGCCAGCCCCGGCTACATAGAAAGTTCCAGATCAGCCAGTGTTGATCTTATCAAAGGAATGTGAAACAGACAACCAACGTGAAGACAATCAGAGTGAGCATAAAAAGGTACCTCCGGCTGAATTGTTTCCCCTGAATATTTAACTTCTATTAATCTCAGTAAATGTCTACTGTGTGGCACAGTGGTGTTTGCGTCAGGTATGGCTGGAGCTCAGCTGGAGAGGAAGTGTGTGTACAGCTCCTTAAACCCGGTCAGCCCCTCAGAAGGCTGCTTTGTGTCTTGTAGCCATTCTTATGTCTTTTCAACCATCTCTCACATAATGTCTTTTTTTTCCTTTCTTCACAAAAGTGTTGGCCATGCCACACCTCCTGTTCTCAGTCAAGTCGAGCAGAGACCAACCAAACCTTGTTTAGAGACAGACTGTTGGGTAGATGGCGGATCACTCATCAGCAAGCACTTCCTTTCCTGTCCGTGGGCCAGAGGTGCACAGAACAAACCTTGTCCTCTCACGAAGTCAAAACTGTGACATCAAGTTTGCCCTCAAATAATTGCGCTGGGAAAGGTCAAACTACTACCTGGTCTCCTGGAATAACAAAGTCGTGGTGGACTATTAGCCTCTAGCAGGCTGCCCAAGCAGATGTTTTGCCTGGAGTCCATACCCTTTTGTGGGTTCCTGCGGTGCCTACACCAGTCGTGGCCGAATGGCTGGCTTTAAGACCTGATACAATAAGAGCCATGCCTTCAGGAAGCCCGGCTAGCCAGCTACTGTGTGGAGACGCTCTAGGCTGAGACAGTTCTCAGAGAACAGCGGTGCCTGGCTGAGTGCCCCGCTGAACACAGCCACCAGAATAACAGGTATGGCAGAGGAATCCTTCCTGGCCACCCCCAGGGTCCTGCGGAGCAATAAACGAAAGTTGTGGCAAGCTTCGCAAGGTGGAAGTAGTTACACAGCCATGGACAACGGAAACACATGGCTTGTACACGAACTATCTACCCTAGTGTGGGAGAATACGAAGAAAGTGTGCTTAGTGAACAAATGAAGCCTGCGCCTGTAGAGCAGACAGAATAGAAGCCATTTTAAAGCATGTACTTGGGAGGGCTGGGGAGATGGCTCAGTGGTTAAGAGCACTGACTGCTCTTCCAGAGGACCCGGGTTCAATTCCAGCACCCACATGGCGGCTCACAACCATCTGTAACTCCAGTTCCAGGGGAGCTGGCACCCTCACACAGATATACATGCACGAATACACATGAAATAACTAAAATTCTAAAAAAAATAGAAAGTATGTACTTGGACGGCAGATGCAGGCGGATTTTGGGAGTTCGAGGTCAGCCTGGTCTGCAAAGCAAGTTCCAGGACAGCCAGGGCTACATGAGAAACCCTGTCTTAAAAAAAAAAAAAAAAAAAAAAGTACGTACTGGGCATGGTAATTCATGTATGTAATTGTGGCAGTTGGAATGCTAAGGCAGGGGGATTATAGTGAGTTCAAGGATGCATAGGCCACAAAAGACCCTGACTCAGGCTTGAGGGACACAAAAACAAAATTATAAAAAGTATTTTCTGGGGCAGACTGCAAGGCTCATTGGGTAACTGTTTGCCATGAGGGCCTGTCCACCTGAGTTCAGTCTCTGGAAAACAGAGGGAGAGAACCAACACTACAAAGTTGACCTCTGACCTCCACGCATGCCTCAGCCGGTGCCCTCCCCCACACCGTAATAATAAAATGTAAGTTTTTGTTTATTTATTTTTAGTTGTGTGTGTGTGTGTGTGTGTGTGGTGTGTTTTGAGACAGGGTCCCACTATGTAGCCCTGGCTGACCTAAAACTTCCTATGTAGACTAGGCCAGGCTGGCCTTGAACTCACAGAGATGATCCACCTGCCTCTGCCTCCCTTGTGTGGGGATTAAAGGCATGTGCCCCCACACACAGCATACATCCTTTTAAGAAAATAAAATTAATATGCTCATTAGGTTACTTCTTGGGTCGTTTGTCTTTGTTTTTGAGACAGGATCTCTTACAGCTCAGGCTGGCCTGAGTAAGTTGTGGATGACCTTGATTGAATTCCTAATCTTTCTGCTGCTTCCAGCTCCACGTGCTGGGGTTTCCGGTGTTCGCCACCACATCAGCTTCATTAGGCTGCTCTTCAGTATAGACTTTAAAAGAGCTCTGAGTAAGCCAAGTGATGTGGCTGTCACTCACGCCTCTCAGTTCCAGCGCCGGGGAGCTGAGACAGGAAGATCTTGATTTCAAGACAGTCTCCAGCGACAGAGTGAGCTCTATCCTGGGCCACATGACACCCTGTCTCACCAGGACTAATCAAAGCAGGTGCCATTTCATAAAAATCGGGTATGAGTGGGGTATGAGGGTACATGCCTGTAATCCCAGCACTTGGGAAGGAGAGGCAGGAGAGTCAGGAGTTTGAGGTCAGTGTGAGCTACATGAGCCTCTGTCTCCAAAGCCAAAAGGAAAAAAATAGTTCAATGTGGCTCCTGTTCTCAGAATTTCCAGTCCTTGGGAAGTGTAGTGCCAGGCAGCTCGAGGCAAAAGCTGATGGTTCCTGGAACAGAGATGTTTGAATAGCCATTGTAGAGCTGGCTGAAAATGGAGCGACTTCCAGAGGGTCGTGACATCATCTTTCTATGGAATGGTGTTTGTGGGTGAGGAAGAAATTATACCAACAAACAAAAGGAGTGTGTGTGTGTGTGTGTGTGTGTGTGTGTGTGTGTGTGTGT
>CABHPH010140848.1:14725-34551 GCA_902168325.1 Peromyscus nudipes | reverse complement strand
TGTTATCTGGGCCAAACCCAGGGGAAGTGATTCTGGCCTGTGTGCGCCCCACACCTGGGTTCCCATGCGAGTGTGTGTGTACTGAGAGCTGTGGGACCCTGGGGACACCCCGACTCCTTTGCTGCCTCACAGCTGGAATCCATCCATCCTCACGATGACGACAGGGCTGTAGCACAGCAAGGGCAGATGTCACTCAGACATGTGTCTTCATTATAGCTAAAAACCTGAAGCCAGTTTCTCGGTTTCTTCTGAGATTCAGAAGGGCAGCATCAGAGAAAGACTGCCCCAGACAGACCCAAGCTCACCACGGGGTTCCCACCAGCACGCAAGATGAGGCTGAGGATCTGGGCCCACATGGGTCACATCTTACAGCTGTTGAAGAGTCACACCGATAGGCACAGAGATGACTTTGACATTCAATGGCCATGCTCTATTGAGCACTATTGTGGACTGGGCACTGTGTTAGAAACTCAGCCCTATCCGTTGCCTGATCGGAGTGGCCATCTGGTGAGGAGTCTTATGTCTGAGAGCATGGGAACAGGCCTAAGGCCCCACATCTTATTTCTAATGGTGAAGACAAGGAACAGTGCACAGAAGAACACAGACATGGTTCAAAGCCATCTGACACCTCTTGCAAAAATATTGTTAATTGCAAATGAATAAGGAAACTCACATGTGTTAAATTCTCACTAAAAACAGGAGGAAGAGCAGTCAGGGAGCTTGTCACACTCTTGATGCCACAGCTGTAGCATCCTAACCTCTTGTATAATATTTGAGGAACCAGCCTCAATATTATACATCCCAGGGGCTCAGGAGAGAGAACTGTTAACAGCAAGGACTATTTTCAGAAAAAATGAATCTCAGCACACTGAGCTCTTAGTCCATTCACTTTAATTCCGCACATCATCTCTTGCTTTACAGTTATATATCCCCCCAAAATCACAATTCTCCCCTCCACCCAGGACAACCAGCCTGAATTTCCTCAGGCAGTGATTGTCCTAGCTCAGGGTCAAATGGAGGGGTGATAAGAATCACAAAGAGGGGCAATAGTTGTTAATTACCATTTGCAACCCAAAGGGGAAATGACTAATGAATTAACTAAAGGCTAAATTCAGGTAATATCTAAGAAGAGGGATCTTATGTGCACAACTATAATCCTAAATGTGTTTGGTAAAAAATGTTAAAAATCTATAAGTTGCTAGGTCAATGGGAGAAAATAAAACTGTCTTTTTTTTTCCTGTGGCTCCTATCTGTCCAAGCTATCTGCTGTTTTTCTGCAGGGTGGGGGAAAGTGTGCTCAGTCTCTAGGCAACCTGTGTACAGCTAGATGCCTCTGGTGATAGTTAAAGGGAGATCTGGAACTGGAGGTAAGATTTGGAAAAGGAGGAAGTTAAGCTTAATTGGCACATCCGTCAGGCCTTCTCAAACGGGTAGCCTGGATGCTTAAGTCTATTCTTAGAGAGTACAGAGGTATCTCTGATACAGTACTTTCCTCCATCTGGGGATGGACCTGGCCGGATGCTGCCAATGGTGATAATTACAGGGAGGCTTGAACTGGGGTTCTGGCTGAGCATAGCTGTTAGCGCACAGGTTATCTAAATATTCCTAGAAGTGGTTAGGTAAGGAGTTAGTTAGGCTACAAAGTTACAAAGTTAGTAAGGCTGTAAGAAAGCTGAGCTAAATTGTGTAAAGCTATTACTTAATGTCTACCTGACCTAGGCGGTGTCCCCTTGTGGAATTTACCTTAAGTCAGAAGACTTGTATATGGGCTGTTATCACTGTTAGTCCTTGAAGTTGGGCGCCCACCTGGGCGGTGTTTCCTGCAGTCCTTGAAAGTGGCTAAGGGAGATATCTGATTCCAGAGAAAGCCTTTCCTGAGGCTGTTCTCCAAATACTTGGAATGTGTGTGTCCAGAGAGTGATCGGTCCACACTGTTAGCCCTTCTTAGGGAAAAGTCAATTGGGAAAACTATGAAGGCACACATGATTTTCATAACAGAAGACAGCTGATATATAACAAGCCAAGTAACACCAAAAACTCCTTGGAATTTGGCTTCCTCTGGAGGAATTCCCTGATCCCTCCAGGTAGTGACTTTGCCATAACCAGCTGAGTTCTTATGATATACTCCTGTGGCCCGCAGCACTAACCAGTTTGTTAGACTGCAATTGGGAACTCACACAATATTCTGGAACAGACACCTGCATGCTCGTGTTTCCTGAGGCACCAGTCACAGTAGCCAAGTTATGGAATCGGCCTCAGTGCCCATCAATGGCTGAACGCATAGAGAAAAGGAGGTAAATACACACAGTGGAGTACTAGTCAGCCACCGAAAAGTTACTTCGCTTATAGGAAAACTGATAGAACTGGGATCATAAGATTAAGCAAGATAAGGTATTCTCAGAAAAATAAATGCCCCACCTTCCTCTTCCCTATGCTGAATTTGGACTAAAAGAAAATACTAGAAAAGTCATGAAAGCAGCAGGGAGACTCTTGGGGAAGAGCAAGAGGACCAGCAGAAAGCCAAGAAAAGAAGTAATGGAGGTGAACATGACCGAAGTGTGTTATAGATATGCACAAAAAGTAACAATCAAACCATTCATCCTGTAAAGTTCATATGAATTAACATGCTAACAAAAGCAGGAAATGTGAGGTCTGAGAGATGGATCAGCAGTTAAGAGCATCCCTGCTCTTCCAAAGGGTCCAAGGTCAGCTCCCTAGTGCCTTTGCTGCTACTCCACCTCTAGGGGACCCATCCCCCTCTTCTGGCCTCAGAAGGCATCTGCACTCACCTGGCACACAGACACATACACAGAGACACACACACACAGAGACACACACACACACACAGACACACACACACACAGACACACACACGTATTTTTAAAAGAAATGTACATACCTGTCAGTAGTAAATACCAAGTGGTTCATTTACAGAGGTGATCTTCAACTGCTTTGGCAAGCCTCTATCTCCAAAAATATTTACATTATAATTCATCATAACAGTAGCAAAATTACAGTTATGAAGTAACAATGAAAATCACTTTATGGTTGGGGTCACCACAACGTGAGGAACTGTATTAAAGGGTGGCAGCGTTAGGAAGGGTGAGAGCCACTGGGGCAGAGTGGTGGCAGCCGCCATCTCTTCCAGGCTCTTCTAGCCCTGCGTCAGGCTGCTGCATCCAAGCGACTCTGCATCATTTTCATACAAATCTGAGAAAGCTATAATTAGACATGAGAAAATATAATAACTCATGTTACAATGAATGTGATTGTTTCTCTGGCTTCTCTCTCCTAAGAGGCACAGCTATTGAAAGTTTAAGTATGACATGCGAGAGGCTGTTCTTCCTTCCTGCTGCACTCTTCCTTAGGCACACCAGCTCCACTGGCTCTTGTCACCATCTTAAAATTTATCTCTCAGTTACCCGCCTCTCTCATTGGGACTCCGAAAGCAAAACAGTGCATACCCCTACCCATACTTTGGGTTGGGCCCCTAAAATGATGGCTCCTGCTGTAGAATAATCCTTGTGTGTGCTGTAAAGATTTGTCACTTGAATTGGTTTAATAAAAAGCTGACTGGCTGGTAACCAGGTAGGAAGTATAGGTAGGACATCCAAACTAAGGATGTTGGGATGAAGAAGGGTGGAGTCAGAGGAGATGCTAGCAGATGCAGAGGAAACAGGACTTATAAAGAATGAGGCAACAAGTCATGAGCCACGGCAGAGGGTAGATAAGAAATATGGGTTAATTTAAAGTGTAAGAGTTAGCTAATAACAAGCCTGGGCTATCAGCTGAGCATTTACAATTTAAGTTTCTGAGTGGTTATTTGGGAGCACTGCTCCCAAATAACAGGACAGGAAAACTCCACTTACAGGTTCCACCAGTGAAATTTGCCACCAGGCATTGGTAATCAGTCACTGCACTGGGGCCTCTTGATACTTTTAGAGTTCAAGACAGCCTCAAGGGAACTCATGACCAACAGAACACAGAGGACATGAACCACCCCCACCCCCACCCACCTTCACCCCCCACCCACACCCACCCCCCACTCCCCCCCACCCCCGCAACCAGGCATCCTTGTCCTGAGACCTAACTCTGAAGTTTTCCCCCATGAGAAGCCAGCATTAGAAAGGTCCCCAAACCATTATCTGTTCTCTGTGGAGGATGGGTGCACAGAAAGTCTCATCATAGAGTGGCCCTGTTAGGCGACCTTGCCTTTGGAATTGTCAGCGCAGAAGGAGTAAATTCGTGCTTGTTTCCAGTAGTGAGGTCTGGAGCTGCGAGATGAAACCAGTCAGAGACACTGAGCAAAACAGCTCTATGAAACGAACCTGTCACACAGAGTGGCTTGGAACTTTCTGGTCTGTGGGGTTTCTGGGAGTCAGTTACCTCAGAGGCTCAGATGGGGTTCTAACCTCTATGTCAAGTTTACTGTGTAAGCCAAGTGAAACTGATTCAAGCCCTAACCAATGCTTAGCATGACTCAAAGCTAGAGAGAATAGATTAACACCACTACATTTAATGTTTTGGGTATGGATGGTACTATTTGATGGTTTAGGAGTGCCTACCTTTAGCCCTGGCAGGTTGGTTTGGGTCATTTTATAATGATCCACCTCACTACATGGTTCACCAAGCTGGTGGAACTAGAATTCACCACCCTCCTATGCTGAGTAACAGTCCAGGTGTGCCACAGAGCTCGGCTGTCTTTTGGTTCTGAAGTCAGCAAAGTGTCCTTCCTTTTGGCTCTGACACACGGAGCCACCGTTGGCACTCAAGCTCTCTCTGCTATGGGTGTGTTTGGCTTTGGAATATCTGTGTCCTACTCTACGTTCCTGTCAAACACAGGGCTGTAGACAGCGATCCCTGAACACCCACACAGGAGTGAGGCTCTGGCTGCTAAGAGCCAGACATGCTGCAGGCTGGCTCTTCCCTAAGGGCTGGCCCTGTTCCAGGAGGAGAGAACTGGGCTGTCTCCATCCAGGGGCTTCAGAAAACCACAGAATGCTTCCGGCTCAGCCTCCCCACATAGGTCTGTTGCTGTCTTGTCTCCCAAAGATGAAACACATTCCTCTGTTCTGAGTTCTACAGACCCCACTCTTTCTTCCCCACTCCAATTATGAGGCTTGAACTCTCTCCAGAGGAATCTGCCCACGGCATCAGCCCCCATCTCTTCAGCATGGAAGTGGCATCTTCTTTTATTGTCTCGAGTCACAAGGTGAATGAAGCCAAAGCTCAGACCTAGGCCTAGTTAACAAAGTTCTTCTAGGGTTGAGCCGCAAAAGGCCTGGGCTTAAAGATCAAGAAGGGCCTTTTTCAGACCCCTCGTTCCTGGATTCAGTTCCTGCCCCCAAAGAAAAGGAAAGGCTTGAGCTCAATCTGAGGAACATGTGTGCACTCACATGTATGCACATGCGTGCACTCACATGTATACACCTGTGCTGGTGTCCTCTCCTGATTTCCACAAGTGAGCCTGTCTCTCTAATGAATGTCTAGCCCCAACTCTCCAGGGATTGGATTGGCATTTGGTACTCAGGGGGAAACTAATTGAAAAATCTTTTTTTTTAATTTGGTAGAGTCAAGGACCTCAAAGATGCCCCTGCAATGTGATGGGCCAAATGTTCATCATTCTAGATAAGAAGTGGGGGGAGAGGGACGAGAGCTCAGGGAGGAACACTCCATCTGTGGCACAATATTTTTAAATATGGCCTAGTAGCATCTTCATGGAGCATGAGGCCCAGAGTTGTTGAATATATAGCTCAGATTTCCAGGGCTTTCTGTTCATAATAATCCCCTCACTTCCCTTATTGAAGATTACCTTCACACACACACACACACACACACACACACACACACACTTCCACGCACTCAGCCATATCTCCTGTTTCCCAATTGTCCTGACCTGCAACCTCTCTGGGGCCTTTCCCCAACCTCTCAGAGTCTGCATGTGTCCTACTTGGAGCCAAGTTTTTTGACTCCACAAACAATGTTTGGCTTCACTGAGGGTTTCTTTGAAGAATAAGTCCTTCTGTGTTTAAATAGAACTTTATTTCCAGAAAGCAGGATTGAAGTTCAAATGCTGCAGGCTGGGGCCGCACCCTGAGGACAAGAGTCTAAGGAAGCAGAGACCATGAGCAGCAGCCATTGTTCAGCAGAGCATCAACACCGGGAGGTCAGCAGTAAGAAAGGGGGTTCAGGGACAGCTCCAGAGACATCAGGAAAACCCACCTCTGAGGAGCTGAGGAAAGATCTTAAAGCCTTCGCCTGAGGTCTGGAGAGCAACCTCCAACCTAGGACCTGCTTCCTGAGTTATGGCGTGTCCCACGTGACAACAGCCTTCCCCTGAGTCTGCCAGGAGAGACACTCTCTCTTTTCCTCACCTACCCGCCTATTTGGCCAGTTTATTCAGAGACTGAAGCTGGCTTGTGAAACGTGCACATCACAACTTGTAGCAGCTTGGTGGTAAAAGGGAAGTCCTCTGGCTTGGCCAGTGATCAGAGAAAGCTCCAGTGACTCATCAGGGACACCCTGGGGCTGACCCAATGTGACTTCCCCTGCAGCTGGAGGCCCGGTTAAGTGTGGTGGGAAGAGACGGAGGCATTGCAAAGCCAGCTCCCTGGCGACAGTCAACAGGGGACTCTGAGATCACCTGCCTTGAGCAGGCCTTCCCTACCATGCCCAGCCTCCCAGAGGGCTCTTTGCCATGTCCCACTCCCATTCCATGACTTCCACTCAAAGATAAGTAAGGACTAGATTCAGAGTTCGTCTTCTGCTGACTCGGAGAAAAATCTATGTGGACACTTTTAGAATAACTCAATAGTTCTGCAAATAAATCAAACAACCTGAGACCCTTTTCCATTTCCCAAAACTTGAGTTCCCGAGAGTATGAAACATGCAACCTAGCTTTAAAAAAAAAAAAAAAAATCTATCTCTTTCTCTTCCATTAACACAGAACTCTGGGCAGCCCCTGAGATAAGGAGTAATTAATCTCTTTTCAATAACTACCAGGAGTTCTCAGAAGCAGCTCTGACCAGAGGATGCTGGATGCTGGTTGCAGGGTCCAGGGCGAGGCCTCTGGTCCCAGGGCTTTGGTTTCTTACTGACTTCCCGCTTGTTCCCTGCTGTGCTTCCTTGGATGAGCTGTGTGGAAGATCACGCAGAGAAGGCCCCAGGCCCCCTGCAAATCAAATGTCAGCCCTGGACCCAAAAGGAACCGTTGCATATGCTTTCACTGAGGGGGTTTCACTGGGGCTGAGGGTGTGACTCAGGGACAGAGTGCTTACTTAGCACAAGCAAGGTCTGGGTCAGAACCTCAGCACCGAAGAAAGGGTTGTGCTTTAAAATATTGCCAGGAAGGAGGGAGGGAGGGAGGGAGGGAGGGAGGAAGGGAGGGAGGGGGGGGGGGAGGGGGAACGGGGGGGGGGGGGGGGGGGGGGACGGGGGGATATCATTTGTGAATGAGTGCACAGACATCCCACATGCCCTCAAATCCTGACCACCCATTCTGCAGTTGGATCATCCCGTCCTCAACAGTCCTGCAGGCAAGGCCAATTTGGGGGTTACTTGTATCTTGCCTTGTTAATCTCAACCCTCAAGTAATTGCTGTGTAAAGGGTCAACTCTACAATAAACACAACTCTGAATAGTCGTTAACGAATATTTTATATTTCAGAGAAATTAAAACTGACCCAAAGACTTTGTTACACTGAAGATTCTTTGGCCTGCCCCACCCTACTTCTGTTTCCAGTCTCTAGTGGAAAACTAGAATGTGTTGTTTTCAGAAGATTCCCAGCTCCTTGTAAGTCCCACAGACCTTACTGGAGGAACGTGACCAAGTTGGGCCGACCCTGGCAGAAAAACAGGGGACTAAGGAAGGAATCGCTCCCAGAGGAACTATCAGGAGAGCAGGAGATATGGAAGAGGAAAGAATGAGGTAGGGCATGGGTCACGGGAAGGCCGACCCTCAGTTAGCCTACAGACACACGCCTCAGGTGCCCTCCTCCTGAGGCCAGGGATCTGAGCTCCATATACCGCCCGTCTGCTCTACACCTGGTGAAGGAAGTTCTGCAGCCTTTAGTGTCCTCATGTGCCTCTATGGAGCCCACATGTGAGCAGTTAGCCAGAGGGAGCAAGGCAGGTCAGATGGTGTGATCTGCATGGAGCAACCAGGAAAAGTGAATTTAAAACTTCAGTCTAGTAAGTGGATCAGGCTCAGCAGGTTAGGGTTTAACTAACCCATCAGTCCAGGATAGTCCACTGGTGAAAAATCCACACTAATAAATATGAAAGCCACTAAAAGTATAAGGCATACTCATATGAGCATGTATCAAGGAATGTCCATGACAAAGGTGGTTCCCAGGCAGGCTCGCAGAGTTCCCAGGCAGGCAATCTAGCATTCAGCAGGCCCTGGATTTAATTCCCAGTACCCCCCACCCACCCCCCAAAAAATGTTTCAGGACACATCCATCCATTGTCTCATACAAAATTAGAAGTTCCTCAGCTGTACCACTTTGTTTCTACAAGATGCATTTTCTATTCTATTTGCATTGAGGTGGTGATATTTGTAATCTAAGAAATAAAGCTTGCCTGAAGATGAGAAGACAGAGCCAGCCACAGAGTTAAACATAGAGGTCAGGCAGTGGTGGCACACATCTTTAATCCTAGCACTCAGGAGGCAAAGATCCATCTGAATCTCTGTGAGTTCAAGGCCACCCTGGGCTCCATGAGATTGATCCAGTCCAGGAGAGAAACAGAGCCAGACAGTGGTGGCACACACCTTTAACCCCAGTATTTGGGAAGCACACACGCCATTAATCCCAGCACTAGGACGGTTGAGATAGGAAGTGGAATGGCTGGGTGGAGAAAGGCATATAAGGCGTGAGGAGACAGAAACTAGAAAGCCTTTCGGCTGAGGACTCAGGAGCATTCAGTCAGAGGATTCGTGGAGATAGGATCAGCTGAGGAGTTGGCAAGGTGAGACGTGGCTGTGGCTTGCTTCCTGTGATCTTTCAGCATTTATTCAAATATCTGGTTCTGGGTTTTTATTATAAGACCATTTAGGATTCGTGCAACACATTGCATTCTTTCCACACCTTTGAAGGAAGTATTGTGGACTGACTTCCCTTTTGAGCTCCTTCTCCAGTAATGTGTTCAGCAGTTGACCTCATCTGACATTTCCATCTCAATTCCTTCCTTTCTCAGTGCCTCTACATGTCCAAATTTCTGGTGATTACACCTGGTTGTCTTTCCGGGCCGCAGCAGACATTCCATGAGGTTGAAGGTCATGTCTAAGTAGCAGCACACTCCAGTGCCTTCAGAGCGACAGGCGATGCTGCAGGCTGTAGCCCCAAGAAGTACTTTGATAGTTTCATGTAAGCAAAGCTTTTCCTCAATTTTCGTTCTATTGTATTGGTTAATCAATTGAGAATCACTTAGGCAATTCTGCAACCAAATATCTATTGAGCACCTCATCGGCTCCCGCCTTGACATTGGGAAGACTACAGAATGGTATCAGACAGTCCAAGTAGACTGAACACTGAAGGTTTTTGGTTGTTTTCAGGAACAATGTTTAACATACCTGAATCAAGAAAAGGGATAGGATCAAAACAGAGTACACTACCAACCAGTAGAGACCAGATTCAAGAGCTCGTTGTGCAGTCGACACCAGAAAAGCAGAGCAACTGAAATAGATTTCCTATTTATGCCAGGTCTGAGCACTCAGTGATGGCTGCATAGAGAACCATAGCAAGGTTAATCCTAATCTGAGCTGAGTCAGTGCCTAGATAGATTAGCAATGTCTTCCAAGGCAGTGTCCAGATAGATTAGCAATGTCTTCCAGGCCAAGGAATGATGGCCCCCCATTCGGGAGATGACATATTCTCCATGGCCAAGAATAGCTCCATAGGAGACTGTTTTTGCAATCCAGCTAGTGAGGGCACATATAATGCCATTAATAATAATGATGATAATGTTTTTCCAGAAATAAATTGGCTCTTGCCATATTGCCAAATACGCTCAGAAATAGACTGCCAACTTGGTAGAAGCCAAGCAAAGTGTCTCCCAGCAACTGTCAAATTAGAGCTCATGCTGGAGGACTAATGTATCAAAGTCCACCTTGGATAGGGAACCTGCAGGGAAACTGGAAAAGGGAGGGGAACTGATCTGAATCAATGTCAGTGTAGAACTCTGGGTAAAGGAACTCTACCATCACCAGTGACTCCCCAAGCTACTTGGGCATCATGGGTGAAGAATGTTGTGGGACACTGATTTTGCTGTCCCAAGGCTTGGCTGACTCCAGGTTAGGTAGGCCCCTGGTCAAGCAAGAATACTGATGCATAAGAGAAAGCGTAGTGGACTTGACACAGAGAGGAGGTAAGATTCCAGCATTAGTTCTAGCACTTTCTCTTGTTAAGTCTGAGCAACAGTTAAGTCTCAGCTTTGTCGTGGAGGTTACCGAGCCACTGTTTGTGACTTCCGTGGAGAGTGTCTGCTCTTTGAGCCTTGCATCTATTCTCACACACATTCCGCCACCACTATCCTTTTGAGACAGAGGCTCTCTACGTAGCTGTGTTGGTCACTTTTCATCACTGTCACTATGGCAAAATATCTGAGCCAATCAACTTCAAGGGAGAAAGTCTAATTCGGCTCACTTTCCAGGTCCATGGTCTGCTGGCTCCAGACGCAGCGGGCCTGCAGTCGGGCAGAGTGTCGTAGCAGCTGGAGCACCCGACAGAGAAGGCTGCTTGCTTTCTGGACACTAGGAAGCAGAGAGCCAGAGAAGGTGGTGGGAGCATGACATACCCTTCAAAGCCACCTCCTCAGTGACTTACTTCCTCCAGTCAGGCTCCACTTTCCACAGTACCTACACCCAATGGTCCATTCAATGATGGGTCTATCAATGGATCAACCCACTGATTAGGTAAGAGCCCTCATGAACCAGTTGCCTCCCCAAATCCCTATTTTGGTATATTGCACTGGGGACCAAGCCATCAACATAAGCCTTCTAGGGGGACACATCACATCCAACCCATAATAGTAGTCCAGGTCCATTTTGAACTTGAACTTGTGTTGCCCAGGCTGCCATGGTGGCCTTGAACACACAATTCTCCTACCTCAGCCTCCTAAATTACAGTTATCCTCTCTAATATTTAGGCCCAAAATTTGAGTGAAACTGTTACCTCATCTGCATCTTCCCCGTCCCATCCAACACCCAAGCCAACCATTAAAGGCATAAATTATGTCTGATGATTCCATAAAAGAAGGGTCCAAACCAGTGTCTTGGTAAATAATTAACAATGGACTCAGTGAGCAATAAAAACAGCTGTCAGTTCCTGTGGCTCCAATTTCCCTACCATGCTGGCTTTGCACGTCTGGCATGATATCCTTAAACTTGTAGGTGAGAGGGGGTTCACACAAGAGAATCACCAGCTGGTCACAGAGAACCCTGCAAACATTGACACCTCAGCCTAGCGCCAAAATTGTGCTCAGATATCCTTTCCTGCTTAACACCAACAAACGTATCTCCCTCCCAGCAAGGAGTCACTCAGCACAAACCAGAGTTCCATGCAGAGCTAATTTGTACGTCTTACAAAAGATTCCATGAAGCTGACGACGATAACGGCGAAGGCCTACTGAGAGTATAGTACACATCAGCCCTCAACAAGAGATTTCAGAGCTTGTCTGTTTAAGAATAAAGAAGGAAAAATCAGGTGTCAGTCAAAGGCTTCTGATCCATGGATTAAATGGAGAAGAACAAAGAGAAGTCTTCGCAGAAATGGGAGATGCTCTCAAATATTTTTAACTCAAAAGGTAACTTTTTTAAAAAATTTATTTATTTTTATTTTATGTATGTGAGTACTTCCTACATGTCCATTTGTGCACTGCATGCATGTCTGGTGCCTGTAGAGGTCAGAAAAGGGTATTGGGAGCTCTTGGAACTGGAGTTACAGACAGTTGCAGATGCCATGTGGTTGCTGGGAACTGAGCCCAGGTCCTCTGCAAGAGCAGCCAGAGCGCTTAATCCCTGAGACTTCTCTCCAGGCCCCAAAAGTAACTTTCAAAGTGAAGCAAATGCACACACACACACACACACACACACACACACACACATACACATCATTAGATCATAGATGGGGCCACACCTGCACACCAGCTTGTCAGTGGTCCTAGCAGCAGATGCTGAAGCCTTGTGAGTACAACACAGGTCCCAGCAGTATAAGGAGGCTTCAGCTTATGAGTTTCCGGGTCCTGTTTCTCCACAACCCAGAAGATGGCCTGTTAATTTGAGGGTTATATCCACTGTGATACCGCACATCAAACGCCACTGAAGCTTTGGGAGTTAACAGTTGGCATTTATTTAGCAACCAAGTCTGTAAGGCTTCCACTTGGCTCATCTCACCTGGGTCATGTGTCTGAGGGTGAGTGATGTTGACCCTTCTAGGAAGATCTCAGCTGAGATGAACAGAGGAAGGAACTCAGTCTTCTTCAGGTATCTGTCCACAGCCAGCAGGCCAGCCTGAGCAAGATCATCAGGCAGCAGTAGACAAGAAGTCACAAGTCAAGTGCCCAGTGCCCTTCAAGCCTGTCTGTGCATCACACATCACTAGCCAAAGCAAGTTGCATGCAGAGCCCTGCTTCCGAGGATGACAGAGCCACGCGGTAAATGGTGGGAATGGAGAGCTGACCTCTTAATGCAATCAATCTAACAGGAAGGTTGTAACACCTTCTAATTAACAAGGCAGGGAAGGGACTGGGAGGAACCACCATGTGACCCACCAGCCACTCTTCCCTAAAGCTTTCTTCAAGCCTTGAACACCAATAGGATGAGGGGGAGGGGTTACATTATTTTTTTCAAGTGAGCTGGCTGAACAGCCCACATTTTCCCAAGGCTGTCCTGCTCTATTCAGAATAAAGACGTGGGCAATAGGCCATGCTTGGATGCCTCAGACCATCTGCCAACAAAAACAGAAAAAAAATTAATTATGAATGGTGTCTTCCCATGCTGATCATTTATTGTAAAGGATTTCTCCAGCTTGTTTATAATAGCTGTTGCCTAAGGGTGCATGCTGTATAAATTGTCTGATTACAGGATACAGAGCGCTTCTTAATAGGCCTCAGCTGATTAGGAGAAGGGAAAGAAATTAAAGAGGCCATTTCCCTTTAGGTATGCAAATGCCTTCCAGAACAAAGGACAAAGATAGGATAGACCCTGATGAAACCCACCCTCTTTTCTTTCTACCTTGAATTATGTAGCAGGCAAGGAGCAAGCTTCACTGCATGCGTCAGCTGAAATGTGAATGGTCCAGTAATTGACACAGTACTCATGCCAGAAACGCATGTTACACGTGGATCTACAAGAGCCCCTGGGCAGCCCCGCCACAAGCAGTGTTGGGCTTGCCGCTCTCTGACTCGCTTCTGACTTTGCTATCATTTTACTCTGACTCAGGGAGCTAACTCCATCTGTGTCTCATTGGTCTTGCTGTCTCCGAACCCAGAGTTCATTTGCCAGCTTCTGGCATGGGAGGGCTGTAGGAAGGCAGACTGAGTGTATATGAGAAAGAGAGTCACTGGGATGCAGTGTGAGACTGAAGATTCGTTCTCGCTTCCCAGGCACACACAATCACATCTGCATACACAGACCTCATGGACATGCATAGCTGTGCACACACTCGTGTACATGCAATTGCCTGCACTCCCAAGATCTGCCCCACCTCCACCCCCGAACATGTTCATTGGTGATTTTAAGGGTATATTCCATCTAACACAGTTGGCTTTCCACACTGTGGGTTCTACGGCTGTGGATTCAAGAGAAACAGAAAATATTAAGAAGAAAACATCTGTTCTGAACATGCAAGATTTACTGTTCTTAATATGACTGCCTGAATTCTGTAGAGTAACAATTCACACAACATTTATAGTATGCTACATATTGCAAGTTGTCTAGAGTTGATTAAAAGTACATGGGCGGGGTAGGGGGGTGAAGGTATAGCTCTGTGGTAAAGTACACTAAATCCCCAATACCACACACACACAAATAAGTAAATGAAGATAAACAAAGTAGAAGAGAGGATATGTCTAGGTTACAGACAAACACTCCACCATTTTTGTAGGAGACCTGGGCACCTGTTGCTGTCCATGGGACTCCTGGGACCATTCCACATTCTATAAACATGGGCTAGCCTGCTTTCCATCACTGTGACAAAATACCTGGGTGAATCAACTTTTACAGGAAAGAAAGATTTATTCTGGCCTAGAGCACCAATATCTCAGTCCGTGACCACATGGCTTCATCGTCTCTGGGCCTGTGATAAGGAAGAACATGATGGAACACACGATGGAGCAGAGCAGCGTATCTCACAGCATCCAGGAAGCAGCAGAGAAGCATCACTCCCAAATCTGCTAAAGTGTGACTCTACCTATAGAGTAATGTATCTATGAGAAGAGCCCTCATGATCCCCCCACCTCCAGAGTACCCCACCTATGAACGCTCTGGCAATACATGAAATTGGCGGGGAGGGGCACTGAAGACCATAACCAGCATGGAGAAACAGTTATGACTTCAGTTCTTCAAGGAGTAAAAACATCACAAGTCTTTATTCTTAATTAGTTATGGGAATTAGGATACAGAAGAAGATGGGGGTAGTGTGGCAATCCTTCTGTCAAGGTTGTATTGTGAGGAGTCCGCAGTGAGGGCTCCACAGCGAGGTCTCTATGGTGACAGGGCCCTGCTGTGAGGAGTCCTCAACGAAGGATCTACCTATCTGGAAGTAAATGCCCTATGTCCTCGATTTCAGGCACCAATAAGAAGTTACTAATAGAAGAAGAAAGATCTTGCTTGTTTAGATTGTTGGTTTTTTGGTGTTTTTTTTTTTTAATTTACTTTGTTTTATTTGAGACAGGGTTTCACACTGTAGCCCTGTCTGGCCTGGAACTCACTATGTAGCCTATGTCTGCCTGGAATTTGGGGAAATCTTCTTACTTCGGCCTTCTGGTACAGGAAGATGAAACTCTTAGCACTTGCCTGGGTGGGCCTTCCCTGCTCTGGAGTCTAGTAATCTTGCATACATTTTGTGGATGCTTCATCAGAGTTAATTCATTTTCTCCTGCTACATATGAAGAACCCAGGCCAGCCCTGTGCATCCACACCCCAAATGACTTAAACTGCAACCATCCAGGAATCAGGACTCTGGGCAGGATTCAGCTGGGTCCCCTGCCTCAGGGACCTGCAGAAGACTGGAGTCAGTGTTGACTGAGGCTCCAGCCTCATCTGCAGGCCCAACAGGAGAAGAGTATGCTTCCAAGCCTGCTCTGTGGTTGTTGGCTGGACTCAGGTCTTTATAGAGTATGACAGATAACCACTCACAGTTCCTTCCTTGCCAAGTGATCTTCCCACCTCAGAGTAACCACACAAAAAGAGCTGGAGAGAAGCCAGCAAGATACAGTCAGAACCTGGCATGAGCTAGTCTCTGAAATGGTATCAACCACACTGGCTGTATTCTGTTGATGAGCATCGGGTCATTGCTCTACCTACATTCAACAGACAGAAGTCACACAAGGACATGTACACCAGGGGACAGGGGTCATTGGGAGTCATGTTAGATAACGTTTACAAAATCCTTTCTCATCATTTACTGTCTTTAAAAGTCTCAAAACCTCTTGCCATGCCCTCTCAGAGGACCAATCCCCAAAGCTGGCTCGTGTTGTTGGCCTTGGCAGTCCTGGGTCCCTCTTTGTACTCTAGAAATGATTGATTTGCTCATCATTGAATACCAATTCAAATATTACCTGCTTAAAATAGGCATCTTTCAACCACTGTCTAGAAAGTAGTCATTTTCAGTCATTAACTTTATATCTCTCTTGACTTGTTTTCAGGGGCATTGTGAAAAAAGGTAACTGCTTACTCACTTGTTTCCCATCAGCAATGGAAGGACCTGGGCTGCACTTGTTCCTGGAGCAGTGCTCACAGCAGAAACAAACATTTGGTAAGTCAGGAATAAGTCCATGAATCCTGTGTAATATGGCCCTAATTCCAATGTTCATACAGGTCCTTTAACCTCCCAATGCCTCAGTTTCCCTATATATAAAAGAAGATTGCATGCTCTCCAGACTTCATTTTGCCAAGGAGAAGTTAGAGGTGTCTGAAAACTATGTTAACTTTAGTTAGCATAAATACAACATCTATTTTTTTAAATGGGTCAAAAGTTCTCTTGTTAATCCAATCTAAGTATAGCAGGGCTTTAAGGAAACCAGACACGGTGGGAGCTTCCCCCTACAGTCCCAGGACTAGGGATGTTGAAGCCGTGGGATTGCAAGCTCTATGCCAAGGGTAGTAACACACTGTCAAAAAACAAAAACAAAAAGGAGGGGGAAACTGGACGATAACTTGATGACAGAGTCCAGAATCACTCTGGGGCGGAACAAAAACCTCAGTTCTGGTGTTGATTTTATCATGGACCATGAGGTCTTAAGTGAAAAGAAAAGTTAGAAAATAGATGAACCAGCAGTGCCAACTACATTTCACAAAGAGAAATCAAGCCACTGCATCTCAGCAAGAACTTTTTTAGGTAACTTCTAAATCTACAAGGAAAGAAAACCTAAGTGATGCTTCTGGATGCGACCTAATAGAATTCCCTCCACACGCCGTGGTCTATGGAGCACCGAATGAGTGAGGCTGTGGGTGCCAAGGCAACTGAAGGGGGTGATATGGAGCAGTCTGAGGACCATATTCCCACATCTGAAAGGCAACTCATTGGTCTGACTTTAGGACATAAATCCTCCATGGATAAATGGATGGAGCCATGGACAATAAGCAAGTATTAAAAAGTGTTGATTGAAGAACGGAGGGATTTGGTGTGCAGGTGTTTATTATGACATTTTCCAGTGCATGGAGATGATATGCTAAAACATTAGCAAATGCTAAGCTTGGGCATCAAGAGTGTGAGAACTCTACCCCTGCCTCAGCATGTTCAGATACTCAGGACTGCAGAGTCCTCCTCCTCAGACTGCTCCATTTCACCACGCTTAGAGGGTGGTTCACTGGAAAAGCAATTTTCAGAGGCTATGTCTAGAAACTTCTAAGGTTGACAGGCTGGTGAGAGATGCTCCAAAGACAGGGAAAGAGCAGAGGAAGACCCAGGGGCCACACTTTGCCATCCGTAACTTCATTTGACCCCAAAGGGAGGGAGGATGCTAAGAAGATAACTGTCTTATCACCACAAGAGGGATGATCCCAGAAGACTCACACAGGGCGTGCAGGTCATGAATTTGGGTTACCGGGCACAGATTTACACATTTTTATTTTCTGTTTTATTAATTAATCAACCAGTTATTTCAGGACTGAGGATTAAATCCCGAACCTTGTATGTGTGTGGTGAATGCTTGACTCCCCAGCTGTATCTTCAACCTCCTGTCTGCTTTTTGAGACAGGGTCTCACTAAGTTATCCATGCTGCCTTGAGCTCACTCCGTAGTCCAGGCTGGCCTTGAACTTGAAATCTTGCCTTAGCCTCTGAGTGGCAGGAATGACAGACATAGCCTAGGCTCTCTTGGGCCCCCACTTTTAGACTGGGGATACCAGCTAACCTTTCCCTGGGAAAAGCTGTGCATGGTCTAACTCAGGTTTCTCATCACAGACCTAAGACATAGGAACTATTTTTATTTTCCTCCTTTCATAGAAGAACTAGCAGCTCAGAGAGGTTAACCACCTTGCCCAAAGTCACACAGCTAGGATTTGAGTCTCACCATGATCTCAAGGCATCTCATCATGAAGAAAAGGATCCTTAGATCACATTCACTGTCATTTCCAGGCCTCTAAGACTTAACTAAATGCCCAGTCGAACCACACTCCCTAAGTGCATATGTATGATGAGTTTCCTAGCAGCTGCGAACCTAACTTCTGTGAGTGGCTCGCTTTCTTCATCCCCAGGACTCTACACATGATGCATTAAATGACTATTGGCAACATGTGTGTCGATAGCATCCAGTCACTCTCGAATGGAAAATATGTCGCTATGAAAAAAGACATTTAACTCGCAACAGTGAATTATGTTTGTATTCCCAAGGTAGAAACATTTCAAATGTCTATATTCTGGTGACCAGATAAATAAAATGGGATCTATCCACAAAATGTGGTATTATGTGGCAATAAAAAGAGATAACTTGATAGAGACTACAACTAGATGAACTTTAAAAATATTCTGCTTAGTGGAAGCACAGAAGCTAACCAAAGGCCACATGTAGCCTCATCAGACTACATGACCCACCCAGACCAGGCCAGTCTACAGAATCACAAACATCAGCAGTGACCTGGGCTGGCGCGCAGGGGAGGTTTGAAGGCAACAGATAGAGGGAACAGGGAACTTTCCAAGGCAATAGAAATGTTTTAAAACTGACTTAAGTGATAGTTTTTCTAACTATCATTGAGCTCAAAGTCATGATCTTTAAGTAAGTAGTTTCTGCATATATGAATAAAATCTCAATAAAGCTATTAAATACAGCTCTACTGTATGACGTGGTAACCATGATTAATGATAGTGGAGTATATTCTTGAAAACTACCAAGAGATCAGACTTTACATGTTCTCATGACAGAAATAGAGAGCGTACGAAGTTATGATTGCCTGTGTGCACGATGCAGGTCAGTGGGGTTCAGCCACTTCCCAGTGTGTATGCATTCCAGAAGGACATGACAGACACAAGCATCACCTTTCATTTACAGAAAGAAAGTGTGAAGAAATAAAGCTAAAGGAAGCAACAACCAAAAGTCCCTGCGTGGCTCAGAAGGTAAAGAGAGCGAGAAGGTGGGGTCTAAGTGAAGTGTGAGTCATGATTCTTTTAACTGTGACTTTAAAACAAAGCCAAGAACTTACATTTCTCTCTTGTTAGAAGGATGACTCTTACATTTCTTTCTTCCATTTAGTCATTTGAAAGTTAGTGATCTTAAAAAAAAAAATACATGCAGCCCTCATTAACCTGGAACTCCCTAGGTAGACTAGGCTGGCCTCAAACTCACAGAAATCTGTCTGCCTCTGCCTCCCTCGTGCTGAGATTAAAGGTGTGCCTGGCTTTTCTACTATGTTAAAAGCTGAATGAAAGGCTTCCCTGCCCTGGCACAGGATCTTCTTGCCAGCTGGGGCTAGACTACGGGTGATGCTAGCAATGCTCAGTGCGTGCGTGCGTGCGTGCGTGCGTGCGTGCCTGCGTGCGTGTGTGTGTGTGTGTGTGTGTGTGTGTGTGTGTGTGTGTGTGTGTTTAGTAAGAGCTTCCACCCAGCCCCACCCAGACCAGGCCTTCCCAGACCCTGACCTGCTCTATCCTCCCTCTGCATAGACCCAGAGACTCTTGGGGATGGATTCTGAATTTCTTTTTGCTGAAATTGAACCTGTTTTGTATCTAACTTTGAAGTTGTAGAATGTGCAAGTGCGGGACATGGTGGGAGCCAGGCTGTGTCACTCAGAGCACAAGAGTCACTCAGGGCACAAGTGCAAAAGGAATCTTGCAGCCAATGCTGGTAACATCCGACCTGGTCTTTTGGCACCAGCTTTTAGCCATCAGCAGTCGGCATTTGGCTTGCTGCGTCCAATGGCTAAAGCTACTGTGGGCTTTGTGCAGCATGATGTAGGGAATGGCCCTCTGCCAGTGCCTCCCTAGGGACACTGGGGTGTGGTCATCATCACCCCTTTCCCACAGCTTCCCAGTTTATAGGACCCCAGTTGTCCAGAATGACAGCCTGTCCTCTACTGCCACTTTGCTGGTTTCCTGTCTTTTCCTGCTGGAAGTGCTCAGATATCAGGTCTACCACTGTGAATGTTTCCCTGGTTAGAGATGGGAAATGCGTC
>CABHPH010140848.1:0-14715 GCA_902168325.1 Peromyscus nudipes | reverse complement strand
TGCATTCAGATGTCTGACTGGAGGGCTGGGCCTGGTGCCTTGTTAAGAACATGGTCCCAGCCTTCCAGAAGCTCACAGAGCTAGGGGGTGGAGACACATGAGTGACAATTAGGTTGAGGAGAAGGCTTGGTGAGGTCTGTGAGAGCTCAGATATGAGGAGAAAGGAGTGGCCAGACCCTTGTCATGGGGAAGGGATAGCTTTAAAGGACCCTCAAAACCTCCAAAACAGAGGCACAACTCTTCAGGAGATGGGTCTGGGGGAGACCGCACGTCTGGCATGGAGAATGGCTCGACCCTTTCCATAGAGGCTCCAGACTGCCCAGGATACAAAGGATTCAGCTAGACACGTGACTATGAGGGACATCCAGGGGACTGAGTCCATGATGTTTAGAGCTCATTAGTCTTTCTTCCCCAGGGGACAGGGGTCTGGAAAATCCAGAGAGGCAGCAAAGCCTCAGGCCCTTCTTGGGCCATCTAGCCTCCTTAGCACTGTTATTCAGCCAGTGCGTCCCCACAGGGTAACAAAGGTGGCCACCAAAACCTTCAAAGATCCAAGAATGAGGTTAACTGTCTGGACAGTCAGTGACCTCTCCCCCATTAGTTTCCATGACATTCCAAGAGAAAGAATCTCACTGGTCCCTACTGTGCAGTGTACCTTCCCCTACGCCGACTTCCGCAGCAGGAAAAGGCAGTATTTTCAGTGGCCAGACCTGAGTCCTAGGTTGTCTTCAGAGGTGGGGTCCCTCCCCCTACCTGGTAAAGATTGAGTAGTAAGGACTGGCACCCCAGGAAAAGGTGGGGTGGCACAGCCACAGTGACAGCACATGTAGTGCAGTACACTCTCCTACCCCGGCAAAGCCACGCCTCCCTGCCAGATGTGCAGCTCTGGCAGAGGACAGCATCCCACCGCTGGTCAAAGGGCTTTGATGTTCCTCAGTTTCCACTCTTCCCTTGGCTCTCCAGCCAGAGCTGCGGGCTTGTCTGTTTTGTCTGGACGAAGTTCTGTGGTGCGTCTGCTGTGGGAAACGGTTCCATCAAGAAGGCCCACTGTCTTGTTAGTTTTACCAAGTAGCAGAAGGTCAGTGCTGCTTGGGGAAGCTTTCTCTCTCTCTCTCTCTCTCTCTCTCTCTCTCTCTTCTTTCTTTCTTTCTTTCTTTCTTCCTTCCTTCCTTTCTTTTCTTTCTGTCTTCTTTTTTTTAAATCTCCAACCGTCTCAGAGGAACTGTTTTCCAGCATGTTCTTCTTCAGTGTGTCTGTCAGTATCACCCAATGCCCCCTTCAAACATGTGCTGACTGGGGTCTTTGTGGCAACACTCACATTCTCCTGTGAATTTGTTCCTGCCTGATAGGGGGCTTATGACTTCTACCTCTTGCAAAGTCAAGACTCTTTTTTAATCAAGTGAGTGTACCGAGCAGGAATATCACTGACGTTCATAAAAACAGATGTTCAATGTCGTGTGCTGGGCTCTTCCCAACAGCTACTTTGTGTGATGTCACACGGAGTGCCAATCAGCAGAGTTACCTGTGTGTTTCCTGCCTCCTTTCTTCATTTCTTCATCAAAGACATACTGGGCAATCTCTTGGTTTGACTGTGAAATGTGCCCCACAGAAAATTTAGGGGAAATTTTGTCACAGGGATGGAAATGGATAGGCACTTCATGGCTTTTCCTATTGCAGTGACAATAGTGACTAGGGGAAGAAGGACTTCTTTTGGCTCACAGTTCACAGGGAGCACAGTCTGTGATAAGGCTGTGGGGTCCTGGTATCAGGAGCCTGAGGTAGCTGCTCACATCGTATCCACAGACAAGACACAGCAAATGATAAATGCCCCTACTAAGCTAGCTTTCTGGCGTTAAACGCACATGGAATGGCGCCACCCACCTTTAGGGTAGGTCATCCCACCTCAACTAACTTCGCCAAGATAACAGTCCACGAAAGATGTTGCTAGAGGCCTGTCTCTTGGGTGATTTCAGAGTCTGTCAATTTGACAATCAGTGCTCACCACTCCTTGTCAACTCCATACCCAAATGGACTACTTTTAAGCCATGACCTTCCACTGCTTGTCCTCATAACTCAGGATATAACACACAAATACATTCTGTCCAATTTCATAAGTCCCCACGGGCTTTAGCAGTTCTGGTATTGTTTCCAAGTTCAGGTCTTATCTGAGACTCAAAGCCATCTGTGAACTCTGAGCTCCTGTAAAATAAAAAGCAAGTTGCCTGCTTCCGATGTACAACGGCACAGAGGGGAAGAAGGGAGAACAGCAAGGAGTAATCAGGCCCAGCCAGGCCCAAACCTAACAACACAATGACCAAACCCTGCAGTTCCCTGTCCAGCATCTGGGCCTCCTGAAGGAGTCACCTGGGTTCCAAAGGGATTAGGCAGCCCCACCCTTCCATTTCTGCTGCCTGACACACACACATATGTAATCACTCTCTGAGACTGGCGCCACTTTGAGCCTACAGCCTTCCTCAGTGGACTGCCCATGTTGAGGCATCCCCTACATCCTGGCATATCCATTGTAACTCAGGCTTCACCTTCACAGCCTCACATCGTGGACCGTCAGAGCCTCATCCACAGGGATGCCAAACCTGCAGTGTGACCTTAGCTGCTCTCTGAAACCAGGGAGCAAGACTCCATGACCCCTTCAAGCTTATATATTTGATGCCTGCAAAAATCAGTATTGTGTAGATTACGCTAATTAAAACAATCCTAGTGGGTTTCCCTGGAAGTTGTTTCTAGGTGATTCCAGATCCCATCACATCAATGAACAGCACTAACCATAGCAGATACTAAAGATAGACTAGTATTTCTTTCTTTCTTTTTTTCTTTGAGATAAGATCTCAAATGACTTTCATATACCACACGGCCATTCTTTTTGTATGTGTCTAGGGCATTTCCAGAAAATATTAGCATTTTTGATCAGTGACTGAGAAGATTCTATTACACTTCATCCAATTTCTTAAGGCCCTAGATGGAACTAAAAGGTAAAATAAGGGTGAATTTCCTCTTGTCCAAACTTGGACAACCAGCTTCTCCTGCTCTGGATCATCCATCCCTCCAGATCTTGGACTTTCTCACTCAGGGACTTAGATCATCAGCCCCTCCTGCACACATGCTACCACTGTTCCTTAGGTTGTGGGACAAAGACTGCTTCATCCTCAACAACTCTTCGGGTCACTACTTGCAGAGAGCAGACTGTGAGACTTCTTAATGCCTGTGAGATAACTGCTATAATAAATCTCCTCAGATAGATGGACCAGATAGATAGATAGATAGATAGATAGATAGATAGATGATAGATGGATAGATAGATAGTAGACAGATGATAGATAGATAGATAGATAGATAGATAGATAGATGATAAATAGACAGATAGATGATAGACAGATGATAGATAGTAGATAGATGATAGATAGATAGATAGATGATAGACAGATGATAGATAGATAGTAGATAGATGATAGATAGATAGATGATAGATAGATAGATAGATAGATAGATAGATAGATAGATAGATAGATAGATGATAGATAATCTGTATTAGTTACTTTTCTCAGTGCTGTGATCAATACCTAACAAGAAGCAACTGAAGGGAGGAAGGGCCTATTCAAGTTCATATTTCAGGGCGGTGGGGGTGGGTACAGCCCATCTTAGCAAGGCCTGACAGCAGGAGGGTGAGACAACTAGTCTCTCACATCTGCAGTCAGGAAACAGAGAGGTGAAGGGTGGTGCTCCACTGCCTTTCTCCTTTTGTTCAGTCCTGGCCACATTCAGAGTCTTCCCTCTGCAGGAAACACCCTCACACACAGACCCTGATTCTAACCCTGGGCAAGGTGACAATGAGGATTAACCACGACAATGCCCTGGGGATTTTGTCACTGTGGGGAACCTTAGTAGAGGTGTCAAACATTAACCACATTCTACTGGGCAGTTAAATGCCCCGTCAGGGTTGCAGAAGGCAGCTGTTACAGTTTAGATCCTAATATCCCCCAAAGCCCATGTGGTAAAGGCTTGGTCCCCAGGGTGGTGTTATAGGGACATAATGGAGCCTTTAAGAGATGGGGCCCGGTGGGAAGGCTTTCCATTACTGGAGGCGTGCCCTTGAAGAAGTCTCAGAACATTGGCCACTGCCTCTTTCTTTCTTTCTTTCTCTTGCTGCTCAACCATGAGCCATTTGCTCCATCACGAGTTCCTGCCGCGACGTCGTCCTGCCTTGCATAAGCCCCAAAGCACAGGCCCTGTGACTGTAGCCTGGGAACTCCAAAACCATGAGGCAAAGATACCTCCTCTCTCTACGTGTCCATGACCTAAAGCATTTCATTACAGTAACAAAGACTATCCAACACACTTAATGTTTTACCTGTGACATGGTGGCGTCCATTTCTCTCACTTCTCTCTACATGTCCATGACCTAAAGCATTTCATTACAGTAACAAAAACTATCCAACACACTTAATGGTTTACCTGTTCCAGGGTGGAGTCCATTTCTCTCACAAAGCATTTGCAGCAGTTTTTCCTGTTTTCTGCTCCTGGCACTGAAGTCCCTTTTACAACTTTTACACAGTTGCCCTGCCACTGTGTTCCAATCCTGCTTGGATGTGGATAGTATAGACAGGCTGTGTCATCTCCCTGCGCCCGTTTCTAGGCTGTATGAAGGAGTTCCTCCCAACACCTACCCCACTGGGTCATGTGATCATCTAAAGAAAACCTTCCATAAGCCCTGGCACAGACAGGATGCAGAGGAAGCTGCTGCTCCAGTTCCTCCCTTGACAAACAACACAGTCATGGACACCAAGTCCCTTTAAAAGTGCAAGCAGAGGCTGGAGTCAGGTATCAGTGCAACAGTAGTGATGGCCAGAGAGCTCTCCACAGGAACTCCCTCCTGCAGTCTTCCTAAAGCACTTTGGTTGGTGTTGGAGGCCACCACCATCCTGGTTACTAGAGAGAGCATTAGGAGCAGCTATCCCAACAATGTAGACACTGAAGAAAATGTAACTGTTGGCCAGACAGCTCTGAGCAGGGAAGGTGGCCACAGGCTAGCCACGGAGGAAAGCACTATTAGCAATTATCACACACACACACACACACACACACACACACACACACACACACACACACTTTCCATAAACAAACCTATCTACTTCTGTGTTTTCCTTTGTTTTGGGGAAATAGTCATCAGCCAGAAGAGAAGATGCCATGACTATGCCTTGGCCATTCTCACTGTGCAGCTGGACCCATTGGCAGGTAAAAGCACAGCATAGATTTCTGTGGAGTCCTTTGCCTTCTCCAGTCTGGCTGAGAACTGAGTCAGGTTACAGGAAGACTGGAGCTTTCAGAGGCCTTCTGCTTTCGAGGCTCATATCTGGCTCCAGCCCCCTGCCTCTGCTACTTGGGATTTTAGAGATCAGGTCATGTCCTGCCAGTTTCTAAGGGACGAGACCAACCTGGAAACAAGAAGATGAGGGGCTAGTGATGTCGTGCCCAGAGTCCAGCCTTCTGACACACAGAGCAAGATGTGTCTGAAGGCACCAGCACAGTGTAAAAGTATGTGTGAGCAAGAGCATGGTGAGTGCATTCGTGTGTGTGTGTGTGTGTGTGTGTGTGTGTGTGTGTGTGTGTGTTTATGCAGATGTAAATATGTGTGCACTCACCCTCTCATGTGCCGTGTACCTTTGGAAAGAGTCTCCTTGGGGTGTCTACAGGTGAGGGAATAATGAGCTGTAGAGTACCAACAGCCATGCAGAGGCCCATGCAGACAGGGAAGCATGCCACAGCCCCTTTCCAAATCTCTCATCCCTTCCTCAACACAGTTCACACTGCAGAGAAAGGCTGCCTGATAACCAGCACTTCCGGCTTTTGACCTATTGTGGTTCCTTGGGCTGTCAGTTCAGGAGAGCCTCAGGAGCGCAGGGAGGCGGGCAGCGAAAGGCATGAGAAGTGGTGTTTGTTTAGAAATGGAGGTAGGAAGACAACCGATCTGGGGGCACCAGACAGAGTCCAGTGCCCAGCCTCCCCGAGGGGAAGGACCATCCCCTGGGGGGATGTGAATCACTGAAGGGCTTTTCAAAAACACATAATCTCCCTAGTGAATCTGAGACCATCACTATATAGCTTTGGCTGGCCCAAAACCTGCTATAGAGTCCAGGCAGGCCTCAAACTCATAGATATCCACCTGCCTCTACCTTCCAAGAGCTGAGAATGCACCACCACTGTCTGGCTTAGGAGCTATTTTTTTATACATTTAGATTTCATTTAGTCACCTATCAAATATCTTTAATGCTAACAGGTTTTTACAACTCCTTTTGGATTTCATAAATACACAATCACATTAGCAAAACAAGAGTATTTATTTTCCAACATTCGTATCAATTTCATATTCTCCCTTAGTAGCTTTCACCAGACTTTTCAGAGCAATATCTTATTTCAGACTTTAGAGACAGCATTAGTACTTACAAGTAAAATATTTATTAGTTTTTAATATTCTATCTTATACAAATAATTTTTAATTCACTGTCTTATCAAATCCCACTTAAAACTGCACACGTTAATGGAGTGTTTTATCTTTCATTTAAAAACCTTTATTTTGAAATAGTTATAAACTTACAGATATAATATACAAAATAATATAGATATAATATTCAAAAATAATAGGAAGAATTCCTGCATACCTTCCTGCAGAGTCCCTAACACTGACTCTCCTCCTTTGCGTGTATAAGCACGTAGACAAGTAGCTGACGTTTGCTCTTGATAGGCAGGTGGATGGCTTCGCTGGCATGGGGCTTCAGCTGCAGAACTTCAGGAGACCGGTGTCTACAGTTCAACTTACTTACTTGGAATTTCTGCATCTGGTCAGAGGTGTCATTGGGATGTTCTGTTGGTCAGTTTCATCAAGTCTGAGTATATGTGAGTCTTTTACTTATTTTGTTCCACAGGGTCTCTCAGGCTGTCCTCATAGTCACTACCCAGGGACGATCCTCCTGCCTCCACTTCCCAAGTGCTGGGATTACAAGAGTGTGACATCATGCGCCACCCCCACCCCACCCCCATTTAAAGTTAAGGACCCAGGTAGCTCAGGCTGGCCTTTAGCTTGTAGCTAGGCTGATCCTCAATTCCTGATCTTCCTATCGCCCTCTCCCAGGTGCTGGTATTACAGGCGTATTCCACTACACCAGATGTTTTTCCCAGTCCACAGCACTTTATAGTCACAAACTAAAACTCACCTACCAATACTGGAGGGGAAGGCAGAGTAACGACTACAGGTGTGTGTGTGTGTGTGTGTGTGTGTGTGTGTGTGTGTGTGTAAAATATACATGTATTTACATATATTTCCATTTAATGCATATTAGTGTAGTTACTTTCCTGTTTTGCCATGACAGAACACTCACCAAAAGCAACCTGGAGGAGGAAAGGGTCTGTGTGCCTTATAGGGGACAGCCGAATATTGAGAGAAGCCAAGTCAGGAACTTGAAGCAGGACTCTGGAGGCAGGAACGGAGGCAGAGACGGCAGAGGAAAGCTTCTTCCTGTTTTGGTTCCCCTGGCTGCTCAAAAACCTTTATTAAATAGTTAGTCTAGGTCCACATGCCCAGGAATGGCCCTTCTTACAGAAGGGTGGACCACAGGCCAACCAGATGGAGGCAGTTCCTCAGTTCCTCAATTGATGTCTCCTTTTCCCAGGTGACTATAGTTTGCGTCAAGTCGGCAAAAACTAACCAGCATCTGCATAAACGTATTTTAATTAAGGAGGTGGAGAGATGGCTCAATGGTAAAGGGCTTACTGTGCGAGCATGAAGGCCTAAGTTCAGCTCCTAGCATGAACATGAAAAGCTCAGCAGGGTGGCATGTGCTTGTAACCCCAGCACTAGTCAGGGGGACAGGCAGCTCTGTGGCAGTCAGTTCAGCCCCAGGCTCCAGTGAGAGACCCTGATTCAAAAGCACAAACAGGGCACCAATGGGATGGTTCAGCAGGTAAAGCATCTGTCTCCAAGACTGGAATCCACATGATGGAAGGCGAGATCTGACTCCTTTAAATTGTCCTCTGACCTCCACACACATGCCGTGACATTCAAGTCCTCTCTTCCTGTCTCCACACAGAAAATAAGTAGAAATGTCACCATTATCATCATCATTAAACCCAAGGTAGATGACTACCCTGAGGGACAACACCTGTGGCTGACCTCTAAGTTTACACACACACCCACACACACACACACACACACACACACAGAGAGAGAGAGAGAGAGAGAGAGAGAGAGAGAGAGAGAGTTTAATTAAAGTAGGAACCAATTTTTAAATAACTACCTGTGGTGGTCAGTTTTGATTGTCAACTTGACTGAACTGAGAAATGTCAGGGCCTTGTGAAGCTGCCCCTGCCTGTGTCTGTAGTGATGCTTCCAGAGACCAGTAGCTCATGAGGACTCTGACCTCACCAACCCTTGACTCCTGGGACAGTGTTTGAGGCAGGTGGAGGAACTAGGCCCCTGGGAAGATATCCCTGGGCTCCGCCTCATTCCTGTATCATCCCTGTCTGCCAAGAAGTGACACACTTTGCTCTTGTTCCTACCACTGCGGTGTTCTGCTCAGGCGCAGGGAGCCAAATAACCACAGGCCAAGCTCTCTGAAACCACAGCTAATGAAAATCCCTCTTTGACTTGTTTCTGTCACAGCAATGGAAAAAAGCACTCGGTAATCTACCCCGAATCCCAAATCCACACCACATTCCCTCAACACACTTTTCAGCGCCTCAGTGAGGGGCCATGAGGGACACCAGCCACCAGAGCCTAGACAGCCGGCTCAAGAATGTTTTTGAGAAGTTGTCCACTTCCTGCTGTACCAGACTGCTCTTCTAGCTAATTCACCGTGCTTTCAGCCCAAGGAAAGACCGTCCTCCTTACCTACATGATGTCATGGTCCTCAATTACAGTCACTTACGTCAAGGTATTTGTTTGACCCTAAAGGAGCCAAGCTATTGGTGGTCAATGGCACACACAAGTTTTACTGCCTGACAATTTTAAAAAGTTGAGGGAATTTTGAACTGAGCCAAGAAAGCATAGAACCCTGGAAACTGGTTCCAAGTTTTCAGCAATGAAGCCCCCTGACTACCCTATGTCCCCCCTTCTCAAGTGCCGTTTATTTAAGTCTGTTGATTCAAACCAGAAGGCAGGGCCAGACTTCCGCTCACCCAGCCAGGTGCAGCTTGTTAGGGATGCAGGTCCACGCTGAAGGTTCGGTGGGCGACGGTGCTGACTTTAAAACTAAAAGGCAGAAGATCAGAAGCAACAGAGCCAGGTTCTAGCCACAGAGACCAAGAAACCTAGAGTCTTAGGGTCCACCCGTGGCCAGGACCTGGAAGAAAAAAATTCATGGAAGAATGTTTCTGCCTCTCATACTGGCTGACTCAGCTTTAAAACTTATGTGTATATAACTCTTTCTATATAAAATCCATGTGTGTGTATACCACGTCTATATCATTCATATATATAACATCCATATACATGTTTCCATACAAGTATAAATACACCATCCAGTGCCTATATATATATATATATATATATTTACATGAGTAAAACGTTGTTTGTCATCAGGCAATCACTGTCTTATTACTGTTTCGTTTGTGTATTATCCCTATATGGTTTCATATAGTATTATGAGTTCTCTTTGAAAATCTGCTCAGGATCTGTCGAACGACCCTCACCACCCACTTTCTGGCTACACACTGAAGACCACCCTGTTTGGCAGCACTGACTGGGCTAACAAGTGAAGCATTAAAAACCAAAGCAGGCACTCTGGGTTGTGGTGGTATTGTGTTCCCTAAAATATTGTGTATGCTAATAAACTTATCTGGGGTCAGAGAACAGGACAGTGGTAGCATACGCCTTTAATCCTAGCATTCCAGAGACAGAAATCCCTCTGGATCTCTGTGAGTTCAAGGCCACATTGGAAACGGCCAGGCACAGTGATACACACCTTTAATCCCAGAAAGCCACACCTTTAATCTCAGGGAGTGGTGGTAGAAAGCAGAAAGGTATATAAAGCGTGAGGACCAGAAACTAGAGGCCTTTGCCCTGGAGAGGCCTTTGGCCTGGAGAAGCCTTTGGCCTGGAGAAGCATGTGGCTGGTTAAGCTTGCAAGCTTCTAGCAGCAGTTCAGCTGAGAGTCATTCTGGATGAGGACTCAGAGGCCTCCAGTCTGAGGAAACAAGACCAGCAGAGGATCCGGTGAGACTCTTTAAGATTCATGCTATACTGGGTGGAAACAGCACAGCCTACAGGCACCCACCTACTCCATCTCTGGTGGGCTATAGAGAACACAGGAAGGCAGTGGCCTTTCTCCAGGAAAAGTACAACAGACCTGGGAGGCAGTACCCAGTATATGCACATAGCTCAATGCATCTTCCCACCCCCAATGAAGCCAGCACCCAAGAAGCACCTATGCCTGTATCCAGCCACTGCTTCCCTGACATCACAAGGCCAAACTAATACCAGACATGAGCTGCTCCTGTATTTGAATGTTCTGTGCATGAAAATTTATAGGTTGAACTTTGAGTCTGACTTCTGCTTGGTCAACGTGGCAGGGCTGAGGCTCTACCTCAGCCTTGATATTCCATTCTTCTTGCTTGCTGTATTATAGTCCACTGTGCAGCTTAACCAAATTAAACTCTCAGTCTTTGGAGACTGCATGGCTCTGGCTTGGGGCTGTAAGCACTGCACTAAACTATGTTCATTTCTACTCAGTGTCTACTCAGGAGCTACACAGGGTAGGACGTATGCAGAGACTTGGCTTTGGGGCATATTAACCAAGCAGTTTGCAGGCCAGTTCTGAAAAAATAAACACAGCCATAGATTCTCTTTCCTATATTCAACATGAACATAGTTTGTGGGGAGTCCTTTGGGCATTAAAAATAAACAATCTAACAGCCATAATTATTCTCTCCAAGGGAAGACTTGTGAGGAAATTGGACCTCTTTCCAGACACTAACTAGGGGAGCTAGGAGAAAGCATATTCCTAGTTTGTCACTTTAAAATGGAAACATGCCATTTGGGGACACCCAGAAGGCTGCAGGGGTCTTAGATCTCTGACTCCAGCCTGTTTCCAGACCTCCCCCTTTCTGTCTTCAGGCTGTGAATGTGGGTTCTTTTTCAGTCAACACCTGTAGGCATCAGATTTGAGGTGCTATCTAGAGACAGCATGGGATCATGACTTTTTGACTCTGACCCACCAGGCTTTGAAGCTGGTGTCCTGAGGCAGACATTCTGTCCAAGACTTCACTTCTTGATCCTGGGATCTTCATTTGAGAAGTAGGTACAAGAATGGCCCTTCGACCCTGGCCCCACACCTCTTACCACCTACTGCTGGCAAGAAAGCTGATCCCAGGGTCACAAGAGTGGGAAAGATGACCCTGCCCCTCACCAGCTGCAGCACGGAGGAGAGCGAGCCCTGCACCTCACCCAGGGAAGCATAGTTAACCTGACCTGGTTGATGGGGATACAGGTGATCTGGCTCCACCCCTCATCTGCCATGCAGTGGAGTGGGCCAGGGAGAGATGTCCTCCCCCCTCCCTCACTCCTTGTTGCCTGTGGCAGATGGGAGAGCTGTCCCTGAGGTCATGAGAGTGGGACCAGCTGACCCTGCTCCTCACCTGCTGCAGCACTTGGAATAACAGGCCCCGCACCTTTCCCAGGCGGCACAGTAAGAACTGACCCTGTTGGTAGGGATCCAGGTGAGCCAGCCCTGAGAGCTTCAGAGCAGGAGAGCTGACCTGCCTCCCTCTTGTATGCCATGTGGTGGCATGGGTGAGGGAAAGATGCCCTCCTCCATGCACCCCTTGCCACCTGTGACAGGGGAGCTGGCCATAGGGGTGTGAGAAAGGAAGAATTTGTCCTGTCCCTCATCAACTGCAGCACTCGGGAAGGAGAGCAGGCCCTGCACCTCACCTGGCAAAACAGTAGAGCTGGCCCTGGTGGTGTGGATGCAGGTGAGCCAGACCCGAGGGCACAAGAGCAGGAGAACTGGCCTCACCCCTTGCTGTCTGTTGCATTGGGTTGGCTAGCTGAGGTAGTGCTGGAGAGCTTACTCAGGTGGTGACAATGAGAGAAAGCTGGTGGGCTGACCAACCCAGCTATCAATCAGGCCCAGAACCAGAACCATGAGTTAGCCCACCTCATCTACCACCTGCTAGAGATTGTGAAGGGACCGGACCTGCAGATCCAAAGCTACGGGATCTCCATGACACAAGACAACAACAGTATATCCAAGAGGGTCCCAGTAAGGGTCCATCCAGTATCAATAGTGTAGCAGAAGCCAGAGGCCTTAAACTAGACCAATGACTCATTGCAATGAACACATGTAAGTAAAGGTGTATGGACTAAAGGGTTTACTGTGTGACTCACTGGGCCACACTACAGCTTCCTTGATGAGATTTTCTTTGCTTTTGGTTTGTTTTTGGGTTTTTCTTTTAAATTTTATTTCATTTTGGGGGGATTGCAAGGACAGAGGGTGGATATGAAGGGATGGGGAGATGAATGGGATTTGGATGCATGATATGAAATCCACAAAGAATCAATAAAAAGGTAAAATAATAATAATAATAATAATAATAATAATAATAATAATAATAATAATGGCATCAGATCCTGAGAAATGCCCAAAAGGTGGGCTGAGATGCCAGGATGGCGGTTAGCTACAACAATTCCAATCAGCAACATCCACACGATTAGTGATTATTTCCATTTGTTGGCTGGCAGATGAGGGGTGACCCCAGCTGGGTGGCCTCCTTTTCCTCCCAAGCAGCCACAAGCCTTCACTTCCCCACCCCCAGCTCTCAGCGGCAGCAGCAGCATCCTGGCTGCCAGCTCTGGAGTCACATTGCACTGAGCCTGCTAATCTTCCCCCCTCAGATGTGGTTAGCTGGGGATGGGAAGGACAAGCAGGGGGATGGCCTAGTTGGAACACGGGGCAGCAAAGCTGAGTCGTCTGAAGCCGGCAGCCAGAAGCAAACAGGAAACAAATTAGTTTAATCGTGGAATGTAAACCGGCAGAGGCAGGGAGGCATGGAAGAGCCCTGCAGAGAAAGCTTTGTTGCCACTTCTCACAGCTACCACAGGAATCAATGTCACAGGCAAGGGCCACGGAGAAGACACAGCGCAGCCTGTTGGGCCCCCAGAATGTCAGGCGCTGTGATCCACTTAGGGGCAAGGGAACATGTGCCCAGATGTGTCTGGAACGCTAGGGCACCTGCGAGTCCTGCAGTAGGGCTCAGTGAAGGGACAGCGTATGTTAGGGCTGCAGGTTTACAGTTAGCAGGTCTGGGTGGGGAGAAGAGTGGCTAGGTGGGCAGCCATCTTCAAACGGGGCTCTCACCTGTGTCGATGACATGGCCATTGAGTGCAGTTTCATTTGTCTACCGAGGGGAGTCATGAGCAAGATTTTATTCACATGACTTCAATCTACTTCGCCCTCCTTCACACACTGAAAGCTCCAGCGTCAAATGGATGCAGCGGGCAGATTCCTTTGTGGACTTTCCTTATTCATTCATCTACTCACCAACAAACACTGGTTGCTGGGGGTGTGGCACAGTGCTGCGTACAGCTGTCAGGCAGAGTGATTTAAATGTCCTTAAACAACTTTAACAGAAGATAAGCCTAGACCGGCCATAACGCTGCTTTTAGTCCAGTGGGTGAAATGGGCACTAAATGGCCTGAGTAGTCTTTACAGTTGTGATCAAGAGTGGGTGCCATCCTAGAGTTCTCACTGACTCTCCACAGAGGCACTGGGACATGAGGTGGTAAAGCCTGAGCTGGCTGTACCCAGATCCATGGAGCACGTGGAACATTCTGGGCACTCGGGTGATGAACTGTGGTAGCAGCCACTTGAACAGCTCAAAGCTCACCTTCCCTTAAGAAATCCAGCGTCAGTGTCTACCTCAGCAGGGCCAGCAGCTGGAAGACCTTCTGGGCCTTTCCTCATGTCACAGGCTGCCTCCATTACACTGGGGATTGCAGCTGTCAGCTGGTGATGCTGTATAGAGGAGCAGAGGGGGCAGGGCACCAGCCTTGTCTGTGTTTTTATAGGAAGAAGGGGGCGGGGCACGCAAACTCCCAGCAGACTCTAGCCTCATTGGCCAGATCAGCAGAGAAACAATGGAAGGCAACCAATAAAAACAGGGTTGGGGACAGCCACAGGTTAGCCAGGTCGCCAAGTGTCTGTCCCAGGGAATTTTCTCTCTAACCTGGCCTCAGGCCAAAGTCACTTTTTCCTAATTTCAAGGTATCTGTGGGTATATGTAATGTAGGAAGCCTCTGGGATGCCGGTCAGTGGATACCCGGACATCCGGGTTACTGCAGCTCAGCTTCATGCTGTACGACTCTTCCTGAATCCTCAGACTCTAGACAACTTCTAACATTATGTATGGCATAAATGCAGCCGTGCTAGTCACGCTCATGCAGTATTGTTTAGGGAGAGGCTAGAAAAGTACAGCGCTCACGTGTTCGGCACAGAGGCGGACCCCAAGAGCCTGGAGAGCCAATTGTGCTACAAACTGAGTGACAGACTGAAAGACAACTGTAAGGACCCACAGCCTGGGACTGGAAGTCCAAGAGGGGTGCCAGACAGCAGTAGCCTTCCGGGACTCAAAGGAGACGTTGGCCTCTCATGCTTGCTGGGTTGGCCAATCTGGGTGTTCCTCAGCAAGTAGAAGCTCTGCCTTGACCCC
>CABHPH010140847.1:46572-61572 GCA_902168325.1 Peromyscus nudipes | reverse complement strand
AGCTAGGGCCAGGTGATGGGTAAGCATCGTTAGTGGCATCTAGTACTGTCTGTCTTCCGGTTTTGTGAGACTCTAGAATCACCTTACAGACAACAGAGGGAGAGTCCTGTTAGAATTTCACTTTTCCCGCCATTGCTTCCAAATATCAAACTTGGGTCTACTATGTAATTTCAAGTGATTTTCTTTGCTAATCTTTCAGTCTTTAACAGTTTTAGTAGAGAAGGCCCCCTTCCCAGCCCGTGACTCACTGGATTCCGTAGCAGCGGCACTGGCTCAGGAGGCGCCTCCATGTTTGCAGATTCCCATTTTGGCAAGGCAAGCCACTAATTTGCTGAAAGCAAGTTGGCCCAAGATCAGTTTCCAACTATCAGATCTGTGGACTCTGCTAAGTTTACCGATTCACCAACATTTAAAAAGCTAATGTTACTAGGTTTTCTTAATGAATGTTACCATATTATGAAAACATTCTTTTTGAGTAACTTGGGAAGGGTTGGGGGGTGAGAAGATGCAAGGTCTCTGTGATCCAGGCTAACCTCCAACTTGCAGTGATTTTTTCCTGCCTCAGCCCCCTAAGTGTTGGGATGAGGAGCTTGTGCCACTGTGCCTGGTGGACGTTTATGACAAACTGTGGAAATATAGCTTCTTGATCTTCGTGTCCATGTATATACATTTATGAATATAAACAAATTTCAGCACATCATGTGTTTTGGCCCAGCATCACCACCTGCAGCTCCTCCCATCACTCATGGCCCGGGCCACATTGGTACCCAGCCCCTCAATGTGGCTCTAGATTTGCACTCCAGTGCATCCTCTCTGCAACCCTGTTCTAGAAGCTCCTCTTCTAGAGGTCTTCCCTCTGCCAAGACCAGGCTGCCGTCTAGGGCTTTGCTAACGACCACGGCTGGGCAGTCAGGCGGCCTTAATCAAGCCTTGTCCCCAGGGGGTCTTTCTCTTTAGGAATGCTGGCAGCTTCTGGCCCAAAAGCTAACTGGCAGAGCTGACACACCGAGCCAGCTTTCACAGGAGGGCTTGTGACGGTGGTGGAGCCAGCGTGGCCAGCTCAGGATTGGCGGTGGCTAGGGGGAGGCGTGGTGATCGCAGCTCCGTTCGTGCATTGGCCGAGGCTTGTTCAGGGGCGAGTCTGGGGCGGAGGGATGGGGGAGGGTCAGCGCAACCTGGCTCCGATTGGCTGGGGCTGGGAGCACACCGTGGGCGTGGCCGTCTCCAGGGCAACGTGACGCGCTCCTGTAGCGGGTCTACACCGCTTGGTGCGCCCTGAGATGCTTGGTTCAGTCTAGGCCAAGGTGTTTGTCTGCTGAGGGTGACTGGAGGTCAGCGGGCAAGGCTAGATTCCCATGTGGTCCTGACGGCCCTTGGTGACGACTGCTTTGGGAAGGCCAGGGAACCCCCCAGGAAGGCCAGTGAGCCCTCAGGAGCCAGAGGGGTCTACCTGGAGACTCCGAAGAGGGTCAACAAAGACGGGTGGGCCTGCGGGCGGATCCCCTAGCTGCCACTGTCCTCGGTCCTGAGGACGAATTGTGAACACAGATTTGCTTCTAGGTTTAAAGAGGAGAGACATGGATGACGTTCGTTCCGTTGTCACTTTGGATTCCCAAGGCTCGAAAACAATCAGCTCCAGAGGTCTGGAGGGGCGAAGTGCTCAGTCTCCTGACACTGAGAGCCAGGACTCCGTGAGGAGCTACACCTTCTTCTCCAGAAGGTGCAGGGGACCCGCTGGCAGGAAGGTGCAATCAGCACCACAGGGCCATGTATCAGCTGGAATTCAATATTGGGGCAGGCCTTAAAGATCGCTAAAGGGAGCCTGGTGTGGTGGTACCCTACTTTAATCCTAGCATTGGGGAGACGGTGACATGCAGATCTGTCTGTTCAAGGCCAGCCTGGCCTACATAAGGCAATCCAGGCCAGCTAGGGCTACTGACTCCAATACTACTACTACACTCCTCCTCCTCTTCCTCCTCTTCCTCCTCCTCCTCCTCCTCCTCCTCCTCCTCCTCCTCCTACTACTACTACTACTACTACTACTGCTGCATTTTTAAAGCCTCTTTTGCCCTCCCTAGCCTAGTCTCTGGAGAGAGAAAACTCTCAGTTATACCAATCCAAGAGGAAAAAGGATGGGCAAGTAGTAGCAGGAATCCCATGTCTATTCTTGAGATTGTCAGCATAGCCCTGTTCACTTCTAGGCAGCTGAAGGAATGGCCCTGTTCCATCCTGTTACCATCACAGCTCCTTCACTACCCAGTGGACAATAGTAGGGGCCGCTTGGGCCAGGAGCCTCAGCAGAGCCTTTGTACTTGCCCCTGCTGTGGGTTGGGGTTGAATGCTTATGCACCTACAAATTCATGTTGACACTCTAAATCCCAATGTGACGATGCTTGGGAGGCTAGACTTGGGAAGGTCATTAAATTCAGAAGAGGTCATGAGGGTGGAGTCTCATGATAGGACTAGAGTCCTTCTAACAAGAGAAAGAGGGACCAGGTCAGATCTCTGCTTTTTTCTCTCTACCCTTTCTGCCAACCTGAGCTCACACCCACAAGGTTCTAGGAACCAAGCCCTTAGGAGCTCAGATACGCTGCTGTCTGGGCCTTGGACCTCCAGCCCCTAGGACCAGGGAAGTAAGCAAGCATGGGTGGTTGGCTGCCCCAGACTCATACAGTCCCCATCTCACAGATGCAGAAGCTAAGTCATGAAGGGACCCCGGAGCCCAGTTAGGACAAGCAATCGGAAGTGGCAGAGCCAGGTGACTGTTTCTGTGCCAGCTGGCCACCTCTAATGCCATCACTGGGCTTATACTCACACAGTTGTGTTTTGATTTTCTTGATTCCAAACTTTTTTTCAGGAAAAATTCCCTTTCTTTCCTCTTACTGATGATAGCCTTTTCCAAAAGTTATCCAAGTGGCCCCTGAGCCATGTTGGAAGGAAGGAGCTGCAGGCCAGGTCTCACTTTGCTAGGATCTCTGTAACAAAGTGTTAAGGCCAGATGGTGCAATACTGGTCCCACCCTCCCACCGTTCTGGAGGCAGATGCGCAAGGTCAAAGGGCCTCAGGCTTTGATGCCCTTTCTCTCTCCTGGCTTGTGTTGACTCGTGCTCCCTTTGTCTGTTCACTTCATCTCCCCTGTGTATGTCTCTATGTCCAAATGAAGGTTTCCTTCTTATGAGGATACTAGTCATACTGGCCTAGAGCCCACCCTGATGACCTCGGTTATCTCTGTAAGGACATTTCTGAGCTACTGGTGTTTAGGGCTCTAACGTGAGAATTTACATCTCAGGGCTGGGGATGTGGCTCAGTTGTTTGTCCTTCATGCACAAAGCCCTGGCTTCAGCTCCCAACACTGCACATCCTGTCATGGCCGTGCATGCCTGTGGTTGCACACCTGGGAGGTAGAGGCAGGAGGACTGGAAGTGCAAGTTCATCATTGGCTGTATGTTAAGTCTGAGGCCAGCCTGTGCCACAGGGAGACCTGTGGGAGAGAAAAAAGGAAAGAAAAGAAAGAATTCAAAGCACCTACAACAGTGTCTTCAGCCTCACCAGGATAGTTTGGGTGTCTGTCCTTCTTCACTTCTTTCTGTCTATGTGATTTACCAAATGTGGGTTCTGTCTTCTCAAAGTGGGATACTTTCTTTAGCGGGTAGATGCCGAGCTTAGGTTTAGTGGTCCTTAACAGGCACTCAAGTGCTGGTTGGTGGATTGGGTTAGGGCTGTGTTAGTCAAGGTTTTTTAAAGAAACAACTGACAGAATATATATGTGTATATATGTGTATACACACAGAATCCAGGCTCTCCGTGTATTTCCCATCTTTATGTGGCTTTTTTCTTTTATATTACTTTATTCCTTTTTTAAGGCCTTTCTCAACCCTTTTTCTCTTCTCTCCCAAGCCTATGTATATTTTTAAACACACTGTAACCCATTTATAGGTTTTTCCCATCTGAATCTATCTTTACTGTGTATCTGTAAGCTTTTCTGTCTGCATGAGCAAAAGCCCTAAACCTGCCATGTAGCATGCTGGTGGAGCTCTTAAGCCTACGGGCAGCAGCTGGGAGAAGCCTCTTTGTAGTGCAGCACATGAGAGAGACTTTGTGAACCCGCCATGCTGATTGGCTCATGGTGGTTGCAGCCAGCTCCATCTTGCAAGCAGCTGTCGGGAGATGAGTCTCTGCATTGTGGCTGGCGTGAGACTGTGAGACTAGGAAGCTGTGTCTGGCTCCATTTTTGTGTGTTTAGACCCTTTTTAAAGCTTTTTCATGTCTTATGTGGATCTACACTGGACAGTGGGCACCATTTGTAGGTGGATGTTTCCTGTCCTGATCGCCTGTTACCAAATAACCAGCAGCCACTTTCCAAATAACTGATTCAGAGACTTAATATAAATTATAAATGCTCGGTCAATAGCTCGGGCTTGTTACTACCTAACTCTTATGTATAAATTAACCCGTATTTCTTATCTATGCTTTGCCACATGGCTTGCTACCTGATTTTCTACATCCTGCTTCCTCAGTGGTTGGCTGGCATCTCTTCTGACTCTGTCCTTCTACCCATCCTTCTCCTAGTTTGGTTTTCTCACCTATAATTCCTGCCCAGCTACCTACTGGCCAATCAGGTTTTTATTAAACCAATTCACATGACAAATCTTCACAGTGTACAAAAGGATTATTCCACAGCAATATATAATAGTACAGTAGTACAATGCATATACTATATACATATTATTATTTTTTTTTCAAGACAAGGTTTCTCTGTGTAGTTTTGGTGCCTGTCCTGGATCTTGCTCTGTAGACCAGGCTGGCCTCGAACTCACAGAGATCTGCCTGGCTCTGCCTCCCGAATGCTGGTACCACCTCCCAGCATACATATGATTATTAAAGTGGCTTACAGGCTGTGATCTGAGTAGTCCAACAATTTGTTTTCTCAAAGAAAGGCCAAGAATCTTGTAGTTGTTGAGGCCACAAGGTTGGATGTTTTAGCTGATCTTTGGTATTTGTTATAACATCAAAGAAGTAGGTTCTCATAACAGCAAAGATGCCTCAGCAAGTAGGATAGATGAGCTTGCCAGCACGAGTAAGGGCAAACAAGCAGACGCAAAAGCTTCCTCCTCCCATGTCCTGGCTGCTACCAGACAGTGTGGCCCCGATTAGCATGAATCATCTCTCCTCAAATGATCCAATCCAAAAAATCCTTCACAGGCATGCCCAACTGCTTGGGTTTTAGTTGATTTCAGATGAAGTCAATTTGACAGCCCAGGTTAATCATCACAGGGTCTGAGGGATCCCATGTTGTGTTCTGCCAATCCAGCCACCAGCCAGACATTGGGATTGGTCTCCAGAGCACAGGCATCAGCACACAGCATCCTGAGAGAGCTGAGAGGAGGCTGAGAGGGGGAGTGTCATGGACTTAGGCTGAGATCCTTGTCTAAGTCACAACTCATCCCTTCAGAACACAAGGATGAGAGGAAGGCAAACCTGCCTTGGACACACCTCTCCCTACTGTGGTTCATGCATCCTGCATCTGTCCATGTGTTCGTCAGTTTGCTGCCCCTCCAACTGCTCTCATACCTTTCCCGAGTCTACTTGTGTGTTGTGTCTGTTTCTTGCCCATCCTGGGGCTGATATTGCAGCTCAAGAGGGAGGACTGTGCTGTGGGCAATCTGTCTGGAAAGAGCTAGAAGGACTGACTGGTTCTATCTCAGGGGTGGGCACATTTACTCTTGTCAGTTTGTACCCTTCCCGTACAGTTCATTTCCTGTGCCACCCCACAATCACTGCATCTTCTATGCCCCAGTTTCCCTTTGGGGAAATCTGGAGCCTTGGAGTTATCTGGAGAGTGACATGAGATGGAGGGGTGGTACTCCACACATGGTCACTCTTACAGTGTTCCTAGTTGCTCTTTCTTTAGTTCTCCGTCTTCCTAGGAACACTTCAGTGGACCCCAAGGAGGATGAGGAGGAGTCTGAAAGCCCCCTGAGAGAGCCGGACCTGAAGGAGGCCTACATCGAGCTCGTTCAAGGGGTTCAGGAGTGGCAGGATGGCTGTGTCTACAGAGGGGAGTTTGGACTCAACATGAAGCTCGGATATGGCGAGTTCTCTTGGCCCACAGGCGAGGTAGGTGGTTCCAGCAGGGGTCCTTCTCCTGAGAGCAGGTGTTGTGAACCTTTGAAGCAACCCATAGGATAGGGTTAAGGCTTTCTACAGGAGAATTCTAGAGGAGTTCTTTGCACATTTCTGCTTCATGTCACTGTTTCCTGGGGGTCATGCTTGGGGTTTGGGAAGCTGTGACTGAAGAAGATAATTTCTTATTCTGAGTAAATGTTTTATTATCTAAAATATTTTATTTATTCTTTGACAGTTTAATACGTGTATAGCATTTATTTGGAGCATATTTATCCCACTCTCCACTCCCTCCAACCCACCCAATGTCCCCTTCCCATCTTAATGTCCCCTCTCTCTCTTTTTAAAATAGTTTACTGAGTCCAATTAGTGTTCATCACATTGGCATGGGTGTGGGGCCCTCCACTGGTACACAGGAAACCTACCAGCAGCCACACCCCCAGAGAAGGCTGACTTTCTTATCCTCAGCAGCCATTAACTGTCAATAAATAGCTCCTCAGCTAAGGGTGGGGCCCTGTGAGCCCTTCCCTCAACTGCTCTGGACTCTTAGGCAGGTCTCGTGCAGGTAGCCATAGGTGCTGTGGGTTCACGAGTGTCATGGCTATGTCATGTCCAGAGACCAATACTTTACAGCTCTCCACCCTCCCACATTCTCTCCCCACTTCTTCGACAACATCCCCTGAGCCTTGAGGGTGGGAGATAGATACAGATGTCCCATCAAGGGCTGAATACTTATGAATCACTTATCCTTAGCACTTTGACCAGTTATGAACCTTTGCACTGACTGATGCCCACTGCAAAAAGAAGCTTCTCTGACCAAGGTTGAGGGCAGCACTAATCAATGGATATAAATATAAACATTTAGAAGGTAGCTTGACAACATATCAATTTGGCAAAGCAACAGTAGTAGGTTCCTCCCCAGGTGGGCGAATATTTTAAAGTTTCAAATTATTGCAGAGACTCACATATTTTACCTTGTTGAAATTGCTTGCTGTCTAAGATTAAAATGATGGCAAAGGATATTCTTAACTATAAAATGAAAATGCACTGAGGCCTCCCCTGCTAGGCTATGCCCAGGATTTAAGCAAAGATTTGAGGCAGGGACCCAAAACTGGGGCCCATGACCAAATCTGCTTGTGTTTCCTGGGTCACTGGTTGGGTACAATAGCTGAGTGTGCAGCAAAGCCAGGGGTGTGCTGTGTCTGGAAGCCTGGCGGGTCACCGGGGACACAGTGCTATGAAGAGTCCTGGAGGTTGTGTCTTCCTATGATCTGCATCCGGGTAGAGGACTTGGATAAAGTCTAGGACAGTGTCTTAGTTAGGGTTTCTGTTGCTGTGAAGAGACACCATGACCACAGCCACTCTTATAAAGGAAAACTTATAATTAGGGGACTGGCTTACAGTTCAGAGGTTCAGTCCGTTATCATCATGGTAGGAAGCATGGTGGAATGCAGGCAGACGTGGTGCTGGAGAAGCAGCTGAGAGTCCTACATCTCGCAGGCATGGCAGGAAATGGTCTGAGGGTCATGCTGAGCAAAGCTTGAGCAAGAGACCTCAAAGCCCGCCCCCACAGTGACACACTTCCTCCAACAAGGCCATACCTCCTCCAACAAAGCCACACCTAACAGTGCCACTCCCTGTGAGGTTATGGGGGCCACAGGCAGTCTAAGAGCCCGGGTACTGGAGCCTTTCCAGTCTGGTGCTGCTCATGACATCTGGGGGGGTCATGGGCTCCTGTTCTGCTCCTTTGTTCCAAGTGTGCTTTTACCTCTGGCAAGGGCTTCTCTAACTTGGTGCCCAAGGCTGGGGTTACCTGGTCCGGTCCTCCTTCCCACATCTAGTCCCTCTCATTTGTTCAAGAAACAGTAGAAGGGGCAGGACTTTCTCAACCTCGTTTCTAAAGTCCCATGAGCCCAGCTCCAGTCAGGAGGCTGTGTTGACCCAGGCAGCTGTGGCCTGGGGCAGGACAGAGGTAGGCATGCTATGGCCATCTACTCTTTCTGGTGAGAGCATTTCAGAGCAGGGGTGTTACACGGGGTGGGGGTGGCTATGAATCCCTGGAGGTACATTTGTCCAGAGGAGGGCAATGGTGGGGGAAAGAGCAGTTGTTTAGGATGGGCTCTTAGGAGAAATGAGGATGTCAGGAGCCAGTGTGGGGCTCCATGATGATGGTTATACCTGTGTGCTTGTGTCTCAAGTCTTCATCTGGTTTCTCATTTGCCCACTGTTCATGACTTCTTGAGAAATCATAGCTAAGAGCTCCTGGCCCAGCCTTTTCTGAGGAGAGAGATGCCACCTCACAGCATACAAGTCAAGTACAGTGCCTGGGGGATGGGTGACACCCTCCTTTCCTCTCCCATGCCCTTTGAAACACCCATCTGACATTCTCACCTGAAGGCGAGCTCTGGACAAGGACACAGAGGCTCACAATGGACCCAGTTTTGAGGAGCCATAAGTCAACCTTACCTTGTTCTCAACTAGGCTCAGGGTCCCCACCAACAAGCATCTTCCAGCCAGCCTGGCCTCTGTTATCTGATGGAGAGCTCATTAGGGTGGGGCCAGGACTCCTAAGAGGGGAGGGCTCTGCCAAACCCAGGGTGGACGCTGGCCTGGCAGCAGCTTCAGGCAATTCTGACACCGTCCCCCAAGTCTGCACCAGAGCAGAGGGCAGGGAGGGTGTACTCATAAGGATGGCTGCCTGGAGGCCTCTCTGGGTATTTTGAGTGACCAACCCCAATTATCACATTGGTCACCTGGACTGAAAGAAGCCTTGTGTCTGGGCACCCAAGAAGGCTATTGTAGTCCTGTGGTCCTCATTTTCTGCCAGCCAGGGATGGTAGCCTGACTTAGCAGTTACTGCAGGGTTGTGGTTCCAGAGGGAAGTGCCTTCTCCCAGATGGGAGGTTCACTAGCCTCTCTACTCCATAGACCTACCGAGGGCAGTTTTACAGGGACCATTGCCATGGTGTGGGCACCTACAGATGGCCGGATGGCTCCAGCTTCACAGGCACGTTTTACCTCAGCCAACGAGAAGGCTATGGCACCATGTTCACGAAAACGAAGTTATTCCAGGTGAGGAGATCCTGTGATCATGTGATAGGCGGGATCACTATATGTGTTCATGAGGGGTCAGACTGTCGTGTGTTCATGTGAGGGGCAGGGTTACTGTGTGTTTATATGAGGAGCTGCTACATGTTCATGAGGGGCAAGGCTACTGTGTGAGAACATGTGAGGGTGGGCCTCTGTGTGTTTATGTCAAGTGGGGCCTTTGTGTGTTTGGATGAATGGTGGATACAGCTATTATCTAGACCACTGGAGAAAAAGATATTTAGGTTCTTAAAAAGTTTAAATAGAAGTAGCTTTTCTTGGGTTGGGGATTTAGCTCAGTGGTAGAGTGCTTGCCTAGCAAGCACAAGGCCCTGGGTTTGGTCCTCAGCTCCAGAAAAAGAAAAAAGACACATCCACAGAAGTAGCTTTCTTATTTTAGTGACTATAATACTACCAATAATAAGGATATAAATAAAAAATAAAAAATGCATCTATCTATTCCCAGAAGGATGTTATCAAGATATGTATCTTTTGAATTAAAAATAAGATAAATGTTTATTTTTAATATATAAAATGGGTCTTTCTTATACATATTATTTAAGACCTGCCTTTCCCCCAGCCCCTTATCCCTGGAGGAAAAAAATAGACAAACGACTTTCCACCCCTTCATTATTATATATCATTCACAATTATATACACTCTATTAACAGAAAGTTTTGAAAGTTTCAACAAGCGTAGATTTGTGTGTTTGGGGCACAAAGGCTTCCTTCCCTCATATCGCTGCCCCATGCCTTTGTGGTCAATGTTCAGTTCAGCCATGGTAACCTTCTGCCTGTAATCATGCTTTTGCAAGAGAGGGCCACACGGTGGAGCCCTGCAGAGCTGGGTCCAGTGTCTTCCTCTTGGCCCCTCAGGGCTGATCCTGCCCCATGACTCAGTGTTCCTGTAGTTTCTTTGGTCATGGACGTCTCAGAGGTATGAAGCCACCACAGTTTAACTGAAAGTCCTTTAGACTCTTTCCTGCCTGGGGCAATTGTGAATAAAGCTGTGGCGCACACATGTTTAGTTTGCTTTTGTGTGTGCACGTAAACATTAAATGCAGGTTTTCATTTCCCTGGGAAAACTTCTAAGTGTAGCCTGGGGGTCCACGTGTCTGAATGCTCCCTGTCTATGATGCTTTGTCCCCCGCCAATGGCTGCGGGATGCCAGTCTGCATGCGGTGAACACTCAGTGTTGCTAGTGATCCTTGCTAATAGTGATGTGCCTCATTGTGGGTGGGGCTAGTTTCTTCCTAACAGAGAGCCAGACAGCCTATCACGCAGTCCCCTCCCGTGGCCAGTTAGGTGTTTATCAGTTTTGTTATTTGTTTTCCTCAGAGAATCAGCTTTTGCTTCAGCTTATCTGTCCGTTTGACTCTGTTTTACCGTCAGTTGCTTCCTGTCCACCCTCCCTGCGCACCTCTGCCTCCAGTGATTTTCTAAGCTTTTCTCACTTACCGGTTGCCTGCTTTTGTTGATGTACACATTGGCTCTATGTTCCACAGTTTTGATTCCCTCATATTGTCACTTCCTGCCAGTTCAAAGTGCATTTTAATTTATGCTCTGATTGCTTTTTGACCCCTGGTTCCTCGTCATGAGTATTGTTTTTCACGTTCAGATTTTGGCTTCTGCTGACCTTTTGCTACTGATTTCCTGTGTGTTTGCTTAATTTGCATGATTTTGGTTCTTTAAATTGTCTGTGACTTGTGTGATGACCTAGACCATGGTCAGTTTTGTTGTTCTTATTTTTGTGTTGCTAAAGATCAAACCTAGGGCCTTGTGCATGCAAGGCAAGTGCTCTAATGCTGAGCTACATCCCTAGCTCTCTTTTTACTTATTTTGAGGCTGACCTTGAACTCACTTTGTAACCCAGGCAGGTCTTGACTTAGCAGTCATCCTGCCCAGCTTCCTAAACAGCTGGGATACAGGCCCTTTTCACCGAGTCTACCCAGCATGGCTGACTTTGTAGTGTTTGTTTTTGTTTTTTAAATCCGTTTGTTCACATGAAGGTCAGAGGACAACTTTGTGGAGTTGGTTCCACGTTGACATGGGATCAGGGAATGGAATTCTGGCCACTTGGTTTGCATAGCAAGTCTCTCTACCTGATGGACCTCTCTTTGGCCCAAGACCAACGTTTAAATGCATTTCAGCAGTTGTTGACCACAATGTTTCCCGAGTCACGTATTTTCACCGTTTGTGTTACTTGAAGTTGAAAATAAAGTGGGTTTTCTTTTTTTTTTTTGGTTTTGTTTTTTTTACTGACCCTGCCAGTGTTTGAGCATGGTGAGTTAGAATGTCTCACCAAAATGGAAAAAATTTAAAATACTCCGTACAGTGCCACATTCAGCTTTATATTCGTTGAGACCATGTTACTCATTTAATGAGTAAAATTTTAGATTTATCTGTATGTCCCTGGTATTTGTCTTATGCCCGCCCCCTTTTATAATGAACTGAGATATCCTCTTTAAAAACAATCTCTTCAGGCCAGGGTTAGTCCTAGCACTTGGGAGGCAGAGGCAGGTGGATATCTATGAATCAGAGGCTGGCCTGTTTGTACAGCAAACAGCAGGACAGCCGGGACTGTAGAGAGAGACCCTGTCTCAAAAACAAACAAATGAAAAAGACAAAAATCCAAAACCAAAACCAAACCAAACAAAAAACCCTCTTCAATATTTCATGACCCAAAGTTTAAATTTAATGTTAATAAAGTTATATATAAATTTTGGGACATTATTTTCACTGTGGCATATGTCACCATAATTTTAAATAATTATAGATATTTCTTCTCTTTATTTTTCGAAAATGTGTGTGTGCTTATTTAAATTTAGTTCAATAATGGTGACTGGACAGTTAGATCTGCCTTGTCCCCTACAGTGGCCACAAGCCACCATGATGGTGTCTACTGAATGGTTGAGATACAGCTCTTCAAACTAAGGTGTTCTGTAAATGTGGAGCACACACCAAGTTCTTTATTTTGGCAGTGCTAGGGTAGAGCCCAGGGCCTTACACATGCCTGGGAACGTGCTCTACCGAGCTATACCCTCAGCTCCTACAGACCAGATCACCAAGACTTATTAAGAAAAAAAGGGTAAAATATCTGAAAAGTTTTCAACATTAGATATATTTAAAAGTGATAATTTGGAAAGGTTGAACTAAATGTAAATACTACAGTAAAATGAATCCACCCCAGGACAGGAGATGCAGCCCACTCGGCAGAGGGCTTTCTCAGCACTCACAAAGCTCCGAGTGTGATCGGCAGCACCACATCAACCAGATGTCTGAGTGCATGCCTGCAATCAAGAGGGTCGGAAATTTAAGTCCATCCCTGGCTACTTAGCTCAAGACCAGCCTGGGATACATGAGACCCTGTCTTGAAAAAAAAAATAGAATTGGACCCAGATTTTTACTTTTTGTGGTGTTGCTACTGGCAAATTTCGAATCACGTGTTTAGCCAATGGTTTCTCACCCGCCTTTGACCAGGCACATTCGGCATCAGTAGAAGTACATTTGGAATGAAGTCTGTTGCTTCGTGTGTGCTGTGCTGACCCCACCGTCCAGCATTCCCCCCCTTCTTCTGACCTTCATTTGGATTGACAGGAGATTTTTAAAACCAATAGCATTATCTTATTTTCAGACTATTGGTTTAGAAGTTTTACATTCCTTATCCTTTTAGGACCCCATCCCCCGCCCCAACATCACAGGATAAGTTCTTGGTTTGAAAACCAAATAGTTTAGACTATTTCAACTCCATTTTCCTGTTTTGAGTTATATACTATTTTTAGATATATTAAAAGCACATATTTTCCAGCTGTTTTTTTTGACAGCATGTCAGGAGATGCATAGTTTGTTTGTTTTTTCATTTTTCAAGACAGAGTTTCTCTGTGTAGCCCTGGCTGTCTTGGAACTCACTTTGTAGACCAGGCTGACCTTGAACTTAGCGATCCGCCTGCCTCTGCCTCTCCAGTGCTGGGATTAAAGGCGTGCACCACCACAGTCTGGCATACACACACACACACACACACACACACACACACACACACACACACACACTAGCTTTTGTTCTTTTTTTTTTATATCACTCTTTACATTCTTATGAATGGAATCATACTGTATGTAGTACTTCCTGCCTGCTTTCTGTTGTTTAGGGCATGATTCTTTTGAGACTCGTGTGTTTCTGTGTTCCACTTAGTTTTATTATAGTTAAGTATTTCACTATGTGGTTATCTCTTGGTTTGGTGTTGCTGTTGTTGCTTGCTTGCTTGCTTGCTTTTAATTCACCAGTAGATGTTGCATTTTGGTTACTTGGAACCGAGAGGCAATTGCTAACAATAGTTGCCTCTCAGTCTTCACGTAGACACATGCGTTTATTTTCACTGTAGACACATACGTTTATTCTCACTGTAGACACACACGTTTATTCTCACTTGGATAAATACCTAAGAGTGAGCATGCTAGTTACAACGGTACGTGTGCAATCATTTTTCTAAGAATCCTCCAAAGTGCTTTGCAAAGTGGTCAGGCCATTTCAGCCGTCAATAAACGCTTCAGTGACTCCACATTGTCAGTCCATCTTTTTGACATTAGTATTCTTGTGGGCACATTGTGACATCTCCTTGTGGTGTGGTTGGGAGTGGGCACATTGTGACATCTCCTTGTGGTGTGGTTGGGAGTGCATCGATGACAGGTGATGCTGATTCTGTCTCATTCGTGTTTGTGGTCTGTGTATCTTTTGGGGTGAATTGTCTGTTTACATGTTCAGTTAGTGATGCTAATTGGGTTATTTATGTTATTACAGTTAGAGTGCTCTTTATGCTAATTCTGCCATATGAGTATTTATCAGTGATATGATTTAAAAATATTCCTCAGCACTGGGGTGTCTTTTGAAGAATAAGTTTAGTGCAATTAAGGTTAAACCTAGGGATTTGTGCACACTAGGCAGTGTTGTGCCAGAGAGCTACACCCTCAGCCCTCTTTTTAGCTTTTATTTGGAGAGGGTCTTACTGAGTCAGCCAGGCTGACCTTGAACTCACCCTGCCATCCAGCTTGGCCTTGGATCTGTAGTCCCCTTGTCTCACACTGGAGTAGCTGGGAATACAAGTCTGTTTTGTCTTGAGGATGCAGCCTGTGTGGCTCTGCTGGTGTTTGGATTTTCTTTTTGAGTTGTTTCCTATCAGGAGAGCTGCTGGGTCTTGAGCACAGGCCCTGTGGACTCCACACACACATGCGCCAGCTTCTTTCCCCAGAGTGCCTCTTTCCCTCTGGCCCATACCTTGCTTGGCTCCCTAGGGTCTCTTCTGACCCACTTGCTCTCATAGCTGCTACCTAAGCTGAGCTTTCCAGATAAGGGTACTGCCTCTTTGTTGGGCCCATCAGGCCTGCAGACCACTGGGCTTCTCACTATGTCCCACTCCACCACCTCAGCCCCTCGCAGGGTCTTCTGGAAATGTGTCTGCTACCCCATGCAACCCTCAGACACTGCGCTCCGCTCCTCTTTCTCACAATCCATTCTGCCAGGCTACAGACCTTCACATCACCTATGCCCACCTCAGACTGAAGCCAGGAAGCTCAGATGAGATTGTCTTATGGTGGATGAGGGCACGGCCGCCATTGTTTCCATATTTTAGGGCTATGGCTTTGGTTGACTTTGACTTTCCTGTGACCTCCAGACATCTTTTAGCACTACTTTAGAAGAGGCCTGTCTTGTGGGAAGGCGGCACTTTACGTTGACCCCTGCACCAGCCCACTGCTCACTGTGTTCTTGTCTGAGATCCTTTCTTCTCTGCACACCCGA
>CABHPH010140847.1:32808-46562 GCA_902168325.1 Peromyscus nudipes | reverse complement strand
TGGCTTACTACTAGAAAGAGCTAGAAGGAACTAGAGCAGAGAAGCAGTCCAGAGTTTGAACAAACCTCCAGCACTGGCCTTGGAGACTTTCCCCTCAAATAGCTGCAGAGTGATCGACTCACTCTGAGGGGGTAATTTGTGTCCCAGGAACACCTCTGAAACCAGTGGAACAACCAGCCCAGCACTGGTGGAGCTGATAGCTAGGCAGTCACGGACAGAGACAGAGAGGTTGACTGTGGTCATGCCCTAGGCTGCCCTCCACGTGGAGCAGTGTCAGGAGCTTCCTGCTGTGGGATGGGGACACCTCACAACTCAGATAGCCACCAAACCATGACCAGCAGCAGCAAGCCTGGGCTGGGGTGTGGGATTAGGACCACAACCCCAGGACCAACACAACAAGACACACATGCAAAGAAACGAGTCTGACCCATGTGCTGGGATGAACCACAGACGCTCCTGGGGAGGGCCCAGACGTCAGATTTAACACGTTCAAAGATCTAAAACACATGGTAAAGAAGTAGAGGAAGGGACCCTGGCAACACCTTATCGAGTAGAGACTATCAGTAAAGAGTAGAAATTATCAAAGAGAACCAGGTAGGAATTCTGGTGTTCACAATCAGTCCAGCCCCCAAGTTAAGCATTCACTTAGAGGGTCTTGGCTGTAACAGAAAAAGAAACCATCAAGCCAGAGGACAATATAGGGATGAGTTCAGTCTGAAGAAGAGAGAAGAAAAGTACCAAGGTAAATGAACGGAGCCCAGCAGATGGGTGTCCCCGTGAACCCGTCAGCACGCGTGTGGTGGGATTCCAGAAGAGGAAGAGAAAGGAGCAAGAAGCAGCCAAAGATGTGTGAGCTTGCAGGGTCACAGGGACACTGAAGATACTGATCACTGCATGCGAGAAGGTCAATCCCAGGAAATCTAAGTGCAAAGAAATCCAGAGACACTTTATAATGAAATGTCAGGAACCCCGAAGACCAGGAGAAAATCAGAGCATCAAGAAAAAGATGGCTTAGTACTTACAAGGGAGTACCAATAGTTGGCTTCTCATCAGATGTGACTCCTCTATTTTAAAACTGTCATTAATTTTTTTTATGTGTATGATTGTTTTGTCTGCACATATATATGTGCACCACTTGTGTGCCTGGTACCCAGAGACGCCAGAAGAAGGTGATGGCTCCCTTGGACCTGGAACTGCCATGTGGGTGCTGGCAACTGAATCAGGCTCTCTGAAGAGCACCCAGTGCTCTTAACCGCTGAGCCACAGAAATTACTCCTAATTAAGATGATTTTTTTATAGCTAGCAAAACTATCTTTTAAAAAAAAACAAGGCGAAACAAAAACGTTCCCAGATAACAGAAGTCAAGAGTTGTTAGCAGACCTGCTTAATGAAGAGTGTGATGAGTTCTGAAAGAAGGAAGGCAGCTGCTATACAAGGGCCCAGTTCTTCCTCCTTCTCTTACTGATTGATGTAGCTCACATAAAATAACAGGTCTAGTGTCCAGGTAGCGTGGCATCGTCTGCAGACCCAACACACACACACACACACACACACACACACACACACACACACCCCGAAAATGCAACACTCGACTTTTTAAGGTTTCTGCAAGTGGCTCAAAGATTGATTATATAAGGTGTAAGGGAATGATTAGTCAACAAAATCCAGTAAGTTCCATGCAAACAGACCATAGTATTGAATGTTAAACTGGGGCCTGCTTTTCCTCTTCATGTTGCCAACTCAGGGAAACAGGAAGTTCACTCCAAGCTGGCATAGCCAAGAAAGCCCCAGTAGGAGGCCTTTCCTTCTAGAAATCCCCAGTAGGAGGCCTTTCCTTCCAGAAATCACAGATGCCAACAATCTTCATGCTGCCTTTAGCTGCCTGCTTCAAAGGCTGGGCTCTAGACGGAGTGCACTTTCCATGTGGCTGAAGATAGACTCTACTGTTGCACCTAGCCTCCCTTGTGGGGCACAGAGAGTTACAGCCTCAATTTCAGTGTTGATGGGCATCCTGGGACTCTGACCACCTCGTCCAGTTGGTAGGGCCGGATTCCATGCCAGGAGAGGCAAGCTGGGAAGCCCTCCTTACTCGGCACTGGGTACTCAGTTCCTAATGTGAGGGTGTCACTAGAGAGATGTGTGCCATCGTCTCCACCAGCTCCAGGACCTTAGCTCAGAATTACTTGGAGGAAAAGCCGTTTAACAGAGAGCCCTAAATCTCTCTCAAGGATGTAACTTCCTTGTAACTGAGACTGGCCTGATGGTGTCCTCCGAGCTCCTGGAGGTTTTGAGGGCTATTGTGAACAGAGTGACAGCCCTGCTGGAGGGACAAGACAGACAACTGTGGCCAGCTGCTAGCGAGTGAGCGTGGGAGAAGTGGCTGAAAGAGCAAACAGCCAACACTGAGCTGGGGCTATCCCTGCCACAGCCCTGACTTGACTGTCAGTCTTTTGAGGAAGTTCTGCCAGGAGGGAGCACTGTTGGAAAGCAGGGGCAACCAACCAGCAATCCAAAGAATTGAACAGCCAGGTGTGGTCAGGGAAGAGCCCTGCTCAAGCCACTATCACCCTGTGGTGACCATGGAATCCTAAGGCTGCACCTTCCACGGAGCAGCATAGTACATAGGAGCAGGGGAGAGTAGATACGTTGGTTACTTTTTCACTGTGACCAAAATCCTGATGAAAGCAACTTAAAGGAAGAAGAGATTTAATTTGATTCATAGTTTAAAAGGGGAATATAATTCATCGTGATGGCAAGGCATGGTGGCAGGAGTCCTGTGAAGCAGCTGGTCACGTGGCATCTGCAGTCAGGAAGTGGAGAGAGGTTAATGGTGGAGCTCCACTTGTTTTCTCCTCTCTATTCATTGGTTATTCATTCATTCATTGACTACAGCCCAGGGGATGGTACCGCCCACATCAAGGGTGGGTCTTCCCGTGTCAGCTAAACCTGTCTGTCTCTTTGGTGATTCTAAATTCTGCTGCTTACTTGTCAAGACTAAGAATCATGAGTCTACCCATTGTCACCTTGACCTCTAGACACATGGCTCTTTATTTTAGTTTTATTCATTTTTTTATTATATTTAGGGTTTTTTTTTTTGTGTGTGTGTGTGTGTGTATGTGTATGTGTGTGTGTGTGTGTGTTAGGGAGTGAATGTGGCACACATGTAGAAGTCAAGGCAGTTTGTAAGAATCAAGAATCAGTCCTCTCCTTTTACCACATGGGTTCTGGAGATTGAAGTCAGTTCTTGCTGTCCCTAGAGACTCATTCTCATAGTGCATGGGGTGAACATCCCCATTCTAAAAGGGAGGACCAAAGATAGTGTGATGGTTTGGATGGCAATGGCCCCCATAGGCTCATGTGTTTGAATGCTTGGCCCTCAGATGGTTGAACCACTTGGGAAGGACTAGGGGGTGTGGCCTTGTTGGAGAAGGTATGTCACTGGGGCAGGCTTTGAGGTTTTCAAAAGTCCATGCCATTCCCAGTTAGCTGTCTCAGGCTTGTGGACCAAGATGTAAGCTCTCAGCTACTGCTCCAGCAGCCATGCCTGCCTGCCTGCTGCCACGCTCTCTGCCATGATGGCCACGAATCTAACCCTCTGGAACTGTGAGCCCCAAATAGACTCTTCTATAGGTTGCCTTGGTCATGTTGTCTTATCACAACGAAGGCAGACAGCAAGAGGAGGTCGGAGTAAAGCAGACCAAATCTCAGCAAGACAAACACTAAGCCTACAGCCCCATGTCTAAACATCTGGGGATTTTTCGAGAATCATACAAGACTCTGAAAGCTTTGGCTAGCCCCACCTCGAGTTCTGCTGCAGCGCACACAGTCTCTCTCGTGCCAGCTCCGCTTTCCCCACTAAACTTTCTGCTCTCTCCCCCCGTTGCTCTGAATAAGCGAACAGGGACCACGCCACAGCCCAGTGCCATGCTGTCTTCTGCCAAAGAAATGTCTACGTTAGGAATTGAGCCTCCCCCACATTCTGAAGACACGGGAAGAATGAAGCTGGATTCTTTGCCAGAACGTAACCTGAATGGACTCAAGTCCAGGTCCCGATCTTCTTCATGAGCTGAGTCGCCGCTGTCCGTGTCTCTTTCTTTAGGCAGTCTGTTTTTCCAAACTCCCACCAGAATGCCCTGCTGAGCTCTGTTTGTGGCAGTTTAGGACTTGTCTATCCTGCCGCTCCAAACTCTTCCACATTCCTCCCACACGCCAGTTCCTCCACATGACCAGATTTATCACAGTGACAGCCTCACCCCTTGGCACCAGTTTTCTGGGTTAGTCACTTTTCTTGATACGATGACAAAACACCCACCACATGGCACCTAAAGGAGAAAGCATTTATTTTGGTTTACAGTTCAAGAGGGAAGCTGTGCTGACGGAAGCCTGAAGCGACTGGTCGCCTTAGAGCCTCAGTCCAGCAGCAGAGAGAGATGAATGCTGGCGCTCAGCTTGTGTCTTCCTTTTTATTTAGTCTGGGCCCCTATCACACAGGATGATGCCACCTACGTTCGGGGTTGGTCGAGCCATGTCGGTTAAACCTGTCTGGAAACGCCCTCACTGACATGCTCAGAGGTCCGTCTCCTAGGTGATTTTTAAATCACCAAAGCTGACAAGATTAACCACTGCTGTTGACTTCACAAATTTAGGTTTCTGAGCAAGTGACAACTGGCCTCTGAGAAAGAGCAAGGAAAAGTAATCAGGGCTTCAGAGACAAATGGGAGGTCACCAGGGCGACTCCTTCAGAGAGTCTGCGGACTGGGAGAGGCTGCCTGGTAGCCTTTAGTGTTGTAGCAAGGCGAATCCTGAACAGAAGTGGATTGTGAAGGTAAGATCTAGGCAGGGGCTGCAGGTGGGTAAGCTCTACGCAGGTGGGTGATAGCCACATGTGAGGGCTCCTCCCCGAGCCGCAGCACTCCCCTGACTACCAGGTGCTTACTCAGATCTCTTTACAGTAGAGCTGTCCCCCAGCCACAGGCTGAAGAAGAGGACCTCCAGCCTGCCGAAGAGCTCAGCCACAGAAAAGCAGCCGTGAGTGCTATGGGCTCTGGCCCGACTGTCCCTGCAGGGCCACCTTCTCTCTCTGCCCCAAGTAGCAGAGCCTTGGCCAGGCAGCCTAGCACCCAGACACAGGCTCCAGCCAGAACAAGGCTCACAGATGGGGTCTCAGGACTCAGCGAGCTGGGTTATCTGGGTGGGGCACACTTGAGCTCCACATCCTCAGGAGGGTGGCCACCGCCCATGGCAGAGCACAGCCCAGCTCAGCCACTGTTTTTCCAGGAAGTCCCTGCCATCCTCTTGCAGGGTGTTTCTATGGCAGAGGCGGCTCTGTAGTCACCTGTGTACCCTTTGGGAAGGACCAATGCATATTCGTGGGAACATCTGCACCGTTAATCCCAAGGGACAGGGCAGGGCTAGAGAGGGTGATGGGGAGCATCTCCTCTGGAAATGGAGGAAGCTGGTGTTGAGTTTCATCCCAAACACAAGCTCTGAGGTCTCCCTTCAGGTAGCTGACCCATTGCAGCAGTGGTACTCACAACCCATTTCCCCTGGCTTGTAAGCGCCCCTGGTTGCCATGTTGGATGCATAGCATTTGCTCGAGCAGCCTTTACAGAGTCTGTGGTGGGCCCAAAGGCAGTGTGTATTAACTGCTCAGAATAGCCATGTGGAGACCGTTCTGGGCGAGGACATCAGTGGTGGCTGCTCTGCCTGGTGGGATGTGTAGCCATGACTGTCTTAGGAGCTCAGGTGTGGGCACAGACCTGACCTTGGGATTCCGTTACAGCCTTGCCTTTTACAAGTTTTGCTATCAGTGTGGTCGCTCCATTGGGGTCCGCCTCACACCCTGTCCCCGCTGCTATGGGATCCTGACCTGCAGCAAGTACTGCAAGACCAAGGCCTGGACTGACTTCCATAAAAAGGACTGCAATGACATCATGATCATGAGTAGGTTGGGTGCCATGTTGGGATGGTCTGGCGAGGGGGCCTGCTACCAATTCCCAGGACAAAGATGCAGGCCTAGGGAGTGGGTCGGGGAGAGAATCACCATCACCCTTGAAAGCTCTTCAGTTTCAGGATGCTTTCCCAGAATTTACAGCCGGGACTGAATGGGTCGTTGTGTATTTGTGGTGTGTGTGTGTGGGGGTGGTGGTGGTGGTGGTGGTGGTGGTGGTGGTGGTGTGTGGGGGGGTGTGGTGTGGGGGGATGTTATGTATGGGGTGGTGTGTGTGTGTGTGTGTGTGTGATGTGTGTGTGTGGTGTGGGTGGGTATATGTATGGGGTGGTGTGGGTGTGTGTGGTGTGTGTGGGTGTGTGTATGTGTGTCTTGAGGGGGTAGAATGGGAAGGAGAGAGCAGGGAGCCATCCTGGATCTTCATCTGTGGTGACATCACCATACATGGTCACTTCCTGGAAAGTGGTCTTGTAACTTCCTTGCAGAGCTGAGACATGGGTGCCGGGTCGGGGGTGGGGGGTTGCTGTCACTGGGGCATCTGCTAGTCACATGTAGGACGAGATGGAACTTAACAGAGGGGCTGCTTCTGGAGTGTCACCTCGCAGTCCCCTTAGAACTTCTAGCCATGTGGGTCTCAACAGGTGTCTGCTTCTATAAATGACCTCTCTGTTCCTCCCCAGACTCTATGCCCATCCCCTCCATCCTTCTTCTCCCTGGCTTTCCTAAAGTGTATTGCCGCATTGGTATTTTAGGGGCATTACCCACTGTCCTGGGCTTGGTACCTGCCAAGTGGTTGGGCTACTCCTCTATAAAACCAGGACTTCCGGTAACAGGTTCCCTCAGTGGGGTTTATCCAGAATCTGGTAATAGCCTTGGCCTTGCAGATCTTGAGGGAGTTGTCTTTGAAGGGTGGCTGTAGCCGACACTTCCTTTTGCTGCAGGCAGCACTGGGCAAAGCACAGAGAAGTTGATTGCAGGCCATAGCTGAGTGAGCTGGGGGATCTCCTCACCCCCTGTAGAGCAGGGGAGGCCCAGGGAGAGAGACGTTGTGGTCTAGGTAGCAAGGCTTAGTGGTCACAGCTCCTGGGCCTGGCCTCCTAGGGACAGTCAAGCTCATCTACCCCTTGAGTCTCTTGCTCAGACCCAACAGCTGGACTGCTATACCCCTCTCTCTGCCTCCTCTTATCCATCCAGTTCCCCGTTTGGAAGAAGAGTGTTGGAGGGAGGTAGAATCCCCGTGAGGGGCCAGTGCTTGGTGCTGAGCCTGGGCAGGAGCCTAGGGTTGTGCCCTCTGCTGGCCTCATGCGAGAAATGTGCTACTGTAACTGCATGTCACAAGCTGCATGTCACCGCAGTCTTGTCCTCCTGACCTGGCAATAAAGTGACCTATGGTGTGTTTTCAAGTCTGTGTCCTGGGTCAAGTCTCAGCTGGTTATGCCTACCTTGTTGGTCTCTCATAAGGCCTGTGCTGTACTGTGCTCAGTACTTCAGGAAAGGAGAAGGGCTAGTAGACAGGCAGGTCAAGGGTCAGAACTCTGCTAGAGAGCTGACTGCAGGACAGTGGCTGCTCCTGGCTCATGCTGGCACTGACTTCCCCAGCTGCAGGCATCTCTTGGTCCCAAGGAAGAGCCATTCTCTGCTGTCCAGGTTCCTCCCATGGACTCTAACTCTCTGTGGGGTCCAGGGTGCTCTTGTAGTGCATTAGTTGCCTGTCTGCCATGTGCTAGGCTTGTGCTGGGGCCACAGTGGAAGTCACAGGGACTGATGGGGGTAAAGGGATGGGACTAGAGCAAGGTGGTGTGGCCAGGGGTGGCAAGTCCGCCCCTGAGAATCAGACCCGCTTCCAGGGTGAGGGAGAAGGCAGGCAGTGAGGGCTGCAGCATGGCCATTGCCTGAGGGGAGACAGGCTTAGGGGTGTCTGGGGGAGGGAGTGGAGCGGAGAGCAGACTGAACAAGCCCAGGACTGGGGAAGAGGTGGGGACGGGGCTATAGAGCCTGGGAGGACTGGGGAAGACCAAGGCTGGCCAGCCTTACTCCTGGCAGCAACACAGCAATACTGCTGCCTGGGTTTTGATTTCTACTCCAAGGTGGAGGTTCACAGAGGTGGCGGGTAAGAGTTATGTATGCAGGTGAGGACCACCATGGAGGAACGAGCTGTTCCTTCATGGAACTCAGTCACAAGTGGCTTTGGGGGGGGGGGGGGGGCTCCTGACAGGCAGGGACTAGAGCTTTGTCCCCTAGCACTGGTCAGTTGTCACCATGGGTGAGCTAGCTCCTTGTTCCAGGGTGCTAATATTGGTGGGCCTAATGGGTTGGGGTGCTGGTGCCCATGTCAGCAGCTGCGTGTGCATGAACATCCCACTTCTACTCTATTAGCAAGGAAGAAGCTTCTACACTCCCTATGTAAAGCAAAGGCAAGTGACAGTTACCCCGACACCAGAAAAGGCCAAGGCCATCCTTTGTGTGCCCTCCCAAATGGGCCCACGCCTCTCCAGACACGCAGGGACTAGCCAGGCATGCACACACATGCATATACACACATGCACACACACGAGTAAGGGCATTCCGCTGTTCCAAACAAGGCCGTGGACACCTATATTTGTATTTTTCTACATTTCCTCCAAGTGAAAACCCTACCATGTTTTACTCTGTCTAAAATATGTGCTAATTGTTTTTTTATCTTGTATGAATGTTTTGCCTGCATGAATTTATAAACACACAAATTTATGCATATGTATATACACACACACCACATGCTTGGCTGGTAACTGTGGGGGCCAGAAGAGGGCACCTGATCTCCTGGAACTGGAGTTGTAGATGGTTGTGAGCTGCCGTGTGGCTGCTGGGTATTGAACCTGGGTCTTCTGGAAGAGCAGAAAATTGGTTCTTAACTACTGAGCCAGTTTTCTAGTCACCCCTAATGCTTTGTTTAAAAGGAGATAATAGTAACAGCCATATTAATCTCAGTGTCCATTCCAAACATTTTGGAGAAGATACTTAGATTTTAATCTGTGGATGCACACAGTACTCTAAGATGCCTTGCACACATGCACACACACTTCTCTACTGATTTTTGCCTTGAACAGTATGACAGTTAATGTGACCTAAAGCTTGTTTTCTAATGTGCTGGTCCCATAATTTCAAAATCAGTCTTGGAGTAACTGTAACTCAGGCCATTTTGTCCTTCAGCCTACAAAGGGTTTCACACACACATGCACACACTCACTGGGCTTTTAACCCTACCGTTGGTTTCCAGGAAGCCTTCCCTGTGTTCCAAAGTGTGCTCTCAGAGGTTATGGTGGTCTAACAGAGGTGAGGGTCACAGAGTGGCCTTGTGTGACATGTGTCCATGTTGGTGTGATGTTTGTGTTCTTTCACCTCCTTTCTCACACCTCCTGACACGGAGCACCCCGTGGCACCGTGACTCCTCTTTCTGGCTCGCCTGGAATGCAGCTTCTTGCAACCTGAGCTGTACCACACCAAAGCTTCTATTACTCTGTCAGATCCATCCGTCCCTGACAGGCCGAGGGAGCGGTCTCCCGATGAGACCGCAAGCGGGGGTGACTTGGCCCAGCTGTCCAGAGCTATTTGAGTATGTCACTGTGTGATCTGCCTAGAACTGAAAGGTCCCAGGTCTTCCCTAAGATGGTCAGTGGTGGCTGGTTTTCATGTCTCTCCCTGGTGGGACTCTGTCTCTTGTTGGGACTCTGCAGTTGACTAGTTTTGGGGAGAGACAGTGGGGAACCCGGGAGTGCTGAGCCCCCCAGGTTTGATGTGAGGCTGCCCTTCTGTCTGGGATTCACCTGGGATTCATTGATGGCTCCTCTCTGGCTTCCACATCAGCTTATCTCTGCCTTCAAAAGCAAAGCCCAGTGGAGCCCCATCCTTCCCCTCCTCCCTACCCCACACCGATGTTCCTGGCTTCTCTGTCCACTCCTTGAACAACCCCTCCTGGTCTTGCTGCTCAGGGGCCTTGTGACTGCTCTGCCATTCCAGCACACACCCACCCAGACATGCTGGCCCCTTGTGGCTCCTTGTAGTGTCCACCTCCACTGGGTGGCTTTCACTGAGTCCCTGTCTGTGCCTTTTCTGCTAGCCACAGACTCAGAGATGTATGGTCTCTTCTGGATCAACTCTTGTGAGCCCACACCCTTTGGGTCATAGGCCGGGGTGGCCTGGTTCCTGTGCCTCAGGGACCCACATTCCAGTACACCGGTTACATTTGCTGTGTGTTTGTGGAAAGAAGGGTTGAGGGTGAAAAGGGGGGGGGGTAGGTGGGGCAATGCATACATGGATGGGGTTGCTCATTAGAGCAAGGAGAGGCCTTCTGGCCCTGGGCATATATTCTAGAAAAGCCCCTCTTAGCTGGGAAAGTTGTCTCTAGGAAGGAGAGGTGAGATACTAGGGGAGGGATGAGTCTGGAAACCCAGGAGGGACTTGTACTTATGCTCTTTCCGGGAGCGGCCCCTCCCTATCTTCTCAGGGCCTTGGCAATCCCTGCAGAACTGTTAACTTTCTCATGGGGCCAGGTGGCTTGTACTCCAGAGCAATTGGAGGCCTGAACTATCATGCCAGGGCACAGAGAAAAAGGGAGGACATTCTAAAGTGGCCATGTCCCATGCTGCTGCCTCTCCTGCCTGCAGAGACCAGAGGTGGTACCCAAGGCTGGTGTTTATAGCAGAGCCTCCTTCCTCCTCACCCTCGGCAGGGCTGCTGGCTCCAGTGCTGTTGGGCTGTTTGTGATCCAAGTGGTTATTCTGGGGCAGGTGGTCTGTAAGAGCTGTGGGTCACTTGGAACATGTAGGATAGGAGTTCACACATGGCCAGATGGAAGGTGGGCCTTCTCTACCAGATACCTGCTGTCTACTGGAACCTCAACCCAGCCCTCTCTAAGGGAAGGCCAAGCACTTGTCCCAGCATCTCAGAATCCATCCTGCGGCTCCTGCCACCTGCACTTTTTCTACCTTAGGGGCCTCCTGCTTGGTATTGAGACCATTGGATGAGCCGTCTGCGCTGTCCCGAGGGGCAGGACAGCAGGGGAAAGGGATGCTGCAGACCCCAACAGATGCTCTGTTCTGTCTCTGGTGCTCTCTAGCTGCCTGTGCCCTGGCTACTCAGCTGCCGAGCCTCCACCTTGAAACTAAATTCCATCCCTGTTGGGAGATGTGTTCCTTCTCTTGTTCTAGGGCTGGCACCTCCCCCTGCACCTCCCCCCTCCCCCCCTCCCAAAGTAACCTACTCAGGCAGGCAGCCCTAGGGTAGTCACAGCTATCCTGGACCTGTACTTCCTGGGGAACCCCAGTGGGCTGAAGCAGCATGGGCTCAGGATTCAGTTTAGGGTCCAGCTTGCTTACAGAGTGCATGTGCCTCCATCAGGTACCCCAAAAGTCAGGGAAGGTGCTGAGGATTCCCATGAGCAGAGTGGAGCTGACTCTCTGCCTCTGAGTTGTCCCGATGGTTTCCAGTTGCTGCTAGGAACCTGGATGTGTAAGGACATAAGTGCATGTCCAAGTGATCCCCACTCTGCAGCAGCCCATGTGCTCCTGTTCCTGAAGATTCGGGGACCAGCTACTGACATGAGGACGACAAAGGGGAAAGACTGATATACTTGATGAGGCAGAGGCACCTTGGGAGAGAGGAGGAATCCTTTCTCTGGAGGCCCACCTTCCCAGGGGGGTTCTTAGGTCATCCTGGAGGTGCCAATGTCTGTGGGACCCAGTATCTCCACCCCTGTCTCCCCAGAATCCCCTTCCCAGTGCTCACCTGGAATTTTGGGTTCTCTTTTGGGCTAGACTCAGCTGCACCATCCTTTCTGTCTGGGTAAAGGTGCCCTGCCATCTACCTGAGCCCTCAGAGGCCCACAGAGAATGAGGCTGAGGCTAGGAGGCAGGATGGTGCGATGTGGGGTATGGCAAGACCAGACAGTGCCTTTAGAGAAGACATAGACTCAGTGTGGGAAATGCGGACAGAGAGTTTTAGGGTGAAGAGCCAGGAAGTGATGTACGTAATGGCCCTGGCCAGTAAGCAGGATAGAGACAAGTGGTGTCTGAAGGGCTCTGAAGGAGGCAAGACCTGGCAGGCTATGGACACAAAGGGATTTTTTGGCTCCACATAGACTAGGAAGTCAATAGGGAGTAGCAAGAGAGGGCAGGGTCTGGGAGACGGGGCTAGAGTCTAGCTGTAGACCAGCAAGGATGGGTACCTCTTTTCAACACCCTTCTACATCTGGCTTTTTGGGAGAGTGGGCTGCTGCCAGAGTCCGTGGTCAGGTGACCATCCAGAGCTTTGGAGGAGAGGCAAAAGAGCTGTGGATGAACCTGAGAGGGTCTCAGATAGCAACAAAGAGGGTAGCTTGAGTTGTGATGGAGATGGAAGCCTAGAACATGGGTGCCAGGGTTCCCTGTGGAAGTTTGGGGACCTCTGTGTTCTCTGGAGAGGGAGAAGTGGGAAGCTAGGGTCTGTGTTACAGGCGGTGTAGCTGAGGCCAGGGCTGTGGCTTCCCTTGCTTGTTCGTTCCCTTGAAGCCTGGGAAGGACATCCAGTTCTCTTTGTCTTCCTGCAGGTCCTGGCTCCCCACACTGTGAAGCCAGGAGACCATTTCTGGCCCCACTGCTTATGGGAGGGCATAATTTCCTCGCTGTATTCTCTTGGCCTTATTGAGTAGCTGGATGTGTATGCTTTTGCTAATTCCTGGTCTCTCCTGTGTTCTTACCCATGTCAGTTCTTACCTGGCTACGGCTACTGTTTTCATGACTTCAGTTTGTAACAGTTTTAAATAGAAAATGGGACACCTCCACATCTCAGCAGTCTTTGTTCTTAGACACAGCTTTGGCTCTCAGGGTTTTTTGTACTTCCATATGAATTTTAGGATTGTCCTAAGAAAGATATTATTGGGATTTTGATGGGGATTACACTGAATCTGTAGATTGTTTTGGATGGTATCAATATTTTGGCAGTATTAATTTCCCCAATTCAGATCATGATATATTTACTTTATTTACTTACAGCTTTTTAAACTTGTTTGTCAATGTTTTCTAGTTGTTTCTAGTTTTTCACCTCCTTGGTTATATTTATTTCTAAGTATTTTAATTTTCATGTTATTACAGATGTGATTGTATCCTTAGCTCCTCCCCTTCCTCTTCCCTACCTTCCCTTGTCCCATCCACCCCGCTTTCCTTCTTGGCTCTGAGAATCAAACCCAGAGCTTTGCATATGTGAGACCAGCACTCTCTCTGTGCTATAGCCCTAGACAAAGCCTTGCTGTGTTGCCTAGTCTGGCCTTGAATGCTATCCTCCTGCCTCAGCTCCTGAGTGCTGGGGTTGAAAGTGTGCACCACCACCTCTGGCCTTTAGTTTCTTTTCAGATGGTTTGTTGTTTTCACGTAGAAAATCAATTGACTTTATGTCAGTTTTGCGTCTTAGTGCTCAGCTGGGGTTGCTTGCTAGCTCTCAGAGCTTTGGGTAAGTCTGTAAGGAAAGACACATGTCGCCTGCAGGGAAGATAATGCGACTTTTTCCTTTCAGAACTGGATTTCTTTATTTCCTTTTCTTGCCTTTGGCTCTGTCTAGGAGTTCCAAGAAATAAGTTAAGTGGAAGAGGTGAAACAGGATCCTCATCTTGTTCCTGACCTTAAAGAGAGGTGTCTTTGTTTGTTTGTTTTCTGTCCATCAAATATGCTGTTAGCTGTGGATATATATGTGGATATCTGTATGGATATATCCACATTTAGTATATATATAAAATGCAATCCCTCCTAATAGCCTAATTTTATTCTTTTTTTCTTTTTGGTTTTTTCAAGACAAG